>WBMW01002239.1:720695-851299 GCA_013396635.1 Penelope pileata
TTTTTCTTTTTTTAATCTGCTGTATAATGTCTGCCTAGGGACACCCACAGAAGGACAAACGTACCAACTGCACACCTGATAGATGTTCATAAAAAAGTTTTAGCTTGCTGTGTAACAGTTCCGAACAACTGGAAGAACCCTGTGCTCTAGGTAAGTGAATTTTCCCATTAATAAAATATAATTCCTTAACCTGGAAATGCTCATCTTCCATTCCTATATATCAGCAAATGCAATATGACGGAGCTGCTGGAGTAACTCCTATGAATCACAAGTGAAGCGCACAGACACAAACACATCCTTGCCTCTGTAGAGAAAACACACAGAAAAGACTTTGGCAGCGTTTCCTAAATCCTTTGTCCCAAGAAGAGGCTGCCCTAGATGTCTCAGCTCTGTAAGGCAAAACTGTAGTTTACGTCTAATTTTCCAAAGTCACCGGTGCATTGTGGCACCCGGAGGACAAGCTGCAATAGCTGACATGAATGTGACCAGGCATGCCCAGTAAGCAGCCTGATCTCAAACAGTTCCTGTGCTACAGATGTTGCTGCGTTAAGTGATAGTTGAGTATCTCTGCTTTAAAATGCTTGAACCAGCACAAGTGCCACTTCATTCCTGTGTGATGTTTTCATTCAGCAGGACAGGTGCTCTTGCTCCACAATATCCCAAAAAAGAACATCTAAAATATGTATTCACTAACATCTGTCTGGCTTTGACTTAAATGCATACTTGAGTAGCTTCTGTAAGCATGAACAAAAAGTTTTTCACTTACTTTGACCTTCTAAGGAAGCTTCTTGTGCTGTATGGAAAAAAAAAAATAACACTTAAAGGAAAGTAAGCTCAGCTACAAAAAGTGTGGGCATTGGAACTTGTGTTCAGAAAAACAAAACAGAAAGACTTCCAGGTTGTCTTTAAAAATATAGGACACCTTAAGGCAATATACTTCTCAACAGACAAAATTTTCAAAGCTTTTTAAAAAAGAAATATCACCAATATGCAGACATTTACGAGTAAAGTTCATGATTTATTTTAGCCTATGAAAAACACACTTAAAGAGAAAAGCACATTCACCTCAGCCCCAGCTCGCACCTTCAGTCTGGCAGAATCACAGCAGACAGTGGCACACCACTGCCCTTCCATGGCTGGCGGTGCCACGTCAGTTAACCAGAAAACCAGAGTAGCTAGATATCAGGCTGCTCCAAAAGTAATGCCTCCTATTTATTTCCATGCAAACTACAACAGCTACAAAGAGCACAATAACGCTGTTTGATAGAGCTAATTCTCAGCTACAAAACACTCTTTTTCAACAGGCACCACCATTAGCTCTGCATTTTCACAAGCAATGAACAAGAGCTGTCACGCTTCACTCATAACAACCTGCACCAGCAGAGGTGCCCCACTGTCACCACTGCAGAAGTGCCCCATCACCCCTGAGTGTGCTCACAGCCTCTGTCTGGGCTCCATCAACATTCAGCAAGCATCGATGAACGTCAATGGGCGCCATTTTTTCCACATGGAGGAATTGAAGTCCACACCTTTGCTCCATCCACAATCCTATGTCAGATGCCGTTTTTCCAGAGTGCCCCACTGCTGCCACCTGTCACATGGGAACAAAACTTAATGGAACATTGGTGGGAAGGTTCAACCTCTGCTGCCGTGGGCCTACATTATAAAACAGGAGGCATTACTTTTGGAGCAGCCCTCATATTTCTTTCTTCCAGGCTATATTGGTCTCTCTGATGTTAATTAGTGCACAAATAAGAGTGTTTCTCAACTTCTATGTTTTTTCAGTTGTTTTACCAATGCAAATGCTGGAAATGTTTATTGAAGCGTTGTTAAATTCTAATACTGAATGTATTTTTATATTGCTGTTTAATTATAAACCTAAACAATCGCTTGAGAAAGATGTGCTCCACCTGAGACTCAGCGTAAGGCAACTCTTGATCCAACAGCAATTGTAAGTGTTGAAAAATATAAAAGCAAAAAGAAGACTTTGCCGTTCATTTTTCAATGGCAATTTTTCAACCTTTACTCCCACAACTTATGTGAAGCTCTACAAAAATAATTTTTTTTTAATTCCAAGAAATCACATACACTGAAGCATTTTCTTTTAATCTGCCAAACAACGAACACAAAGGAAATAGTTATAAAGCTGAAAAAGAATTACGATCATGCCACACATCTAATATTAAATTTAGTTGGAAAATATTTTAACATCTAAAATAGTCTTTTCTATCCATTAATGTGGTATTCAGGAAGTTTTTTAGTGGTAGGATATTATAATGCTAAACTGCTGATGTTATCAAGCTTTGCACAAAGAAATGCAAATTTAAGGACCCTTCTCTCGCAGGATGCTCCCTGGAAGATACAGCCCTGTTTCTGTTATTTGGTTATTCATCCTGTCTCACAGAGCGAATGAGAGCTAATTTGTCAGTGAACTTGCAGCATCTTTAGTAGCAAATAAACAAACAAACAAAATTAAGGCTTTTCTCAGAGTGAAACAAAAAGGTTTCAAGTCTTGCAAGAATGTAAAAGGGCATAGCTAACCTCAGAGTGATAGCCTGAGCCAGCAAAGCGTCACAAAAAGAGACACCCAGAGCT
Source organism: Penelope pileata (assembly GCA_013396635.1). Taxonomy (NCBI): domain Eukaryota; kingdom Metazoa; phylum Chordata; class Aves; order Galliformes; family Cracidae; genus Penelope; species Penelope pileata. The sequence continues at coordinate 723,291 of WBMW01002239.1, forward strand.
GAACAGCATTTCCCAAACCCAATACTAGATACCATCATTCCATCAGCCTAGTCTAGATGCAGCTCAGAATTACACACAGATGGGATTGCGCAAGAAATATAATAAACCTAAAGACTTTTGGCCTTGTTCTAACATCTAAATCATTTTCGAACAATTTTAAGAAATGCTTACTGAATTTGAAAGCGTTGTATTTAAAAAGTGATTATAGAAATAACAATGTGGTGAGAACTGACTTCTGTCCATGACAACAGAAACAAAAAAAAAATAAAACATCCTCAGAAATTGGAAGTGTGGACAGATAGTAACAAGTGGTACTCAATGAGGAAAAGAGTTGAAATATTTAATGGAAAGCCAGGTATATAATGTAAAGAATATTACAGAGAAAAATGTACTGAATGATATTTGGAAGCAATAATGGGTAGACGACAGACAAGGTCATAATAAAATACATCATTAATGAAGATATATTAGATTCTATGTGATTTTTTCACGTTGGAAGTGCACATATCTAAATCTAGACTGCTGAAATCTACGTACCTGAACAGATCATGACTGTCTCCCCACCCTCCACCTCCCCCCCCCAAAAAAAAAATGGAATCTTTTGCATTCTTAAAGATTGTTCTGGAGAATCTCTTTCCATTATTTATACAGGGAAAAAAGAAAAGGAGATTATGTATTAAGAATGGCAAGCTGTTAGCTAGATCAATGGATCAGTAGGAATTTCATATATTAGATTTTAAATATGGATAATTATGAATTAGATTAGGCAGAACACTAACATCTACACCTGTCTTTAAAACCCTATCTTGGAAGGAAAGAATCAGAAAACCTAAGTAGTTATCCCTCACTGAATTTTAAATTATTAAAACAATGCTATCAATACTACAACGAAAAAAAAAAAAGTAGCTATCTAAACAAGTACTTCCCTTTACATAATCAATTTTTTTAATTTACCTTCTACAGAAAAAAATTAGCAAGTATTGGTACATGGTATATAGATTAATTAATCTTTAATACTGCTGTAGATGTTTGAATATTTAAGGACATTTTCATTAATGACTACAGCAATAAAATGATTTCTTACAGGTCAATCCCGGAACATCTTTTCCCGTTACTTGATCCTTCTATCTCCAGTTCAAATGGAAAATAAATATTACATTAAGGGCTTTCTGACTAAAATTCTTTTCTCATTGTGCTCATGTGCATTACCATCAATTCCCCAAGCCAGCTGGTTATCATGGGCACGACAGACAACGCCTTTTGCAACCCAGACAGGTTAATATTTGTTGTTGTTTTCGCTTTGATGGCTCACTTGATCTGTTTGTGCTGCCAGGGGTGAGCAGCACTGCTTTGGCACTCAGCACGCTTTGCGAGCCTTGTTCACAGCCAGTACCAGGCCTGCCACCAGCAGGGCAGACACGTGTCCGTGTTGGCTTCTTTAGTACGGGCCTGGAGGCTTCCTTTGTGACAGGTGGCAGCTGGATGGGACCTGGCTGGCTCCGGGACACCTGACTCCGAGGCTTGTGGATAGCTTAGTACGCAGTGTGAGCCCATGTGCTTGTCAGCGAGCACCTCAGACATTTTGTCCACACCCTGCCATGCCGTTTTGGTTTCCACACTGCTGATTCACACACTGCTAATTTTTTGATCCTGCTATCTAGTCACAGTACCTGCTGCAGCTCTACTTGAAGATCTACATCCACCAATTTTTCTCTTAACTGCAGAGATTACTAATGCAAGAGAAGAAGGCAGATTTAACTGATTGCTGTTTGATAACGAGTTACAGGATTGCTTGGTGCTTTCCAGTGCCAACAGAAGAACCTTAGTTCAGAAACTGAAGTTATTTTTACAGACTGCTTCAGAACCAGGACTGGATAATTTACACACTGCAATAATTTGTCAGTACGTAGAGACACTCTAAGGTACAGCAGAAACAAACATTTTTGAAAGTCTTTAGAACTATCCAAAAAAAGAAAAAATAAAGAAGTGAATTATAATGTTTTATGTCATAATCCTGGAATAAGAAGACATGGATTCTATCCCAAGTCTCACTACTTTGCCTTTTTTGTTCTTTTCCTTTTTGATTTATAAATTGCTACAGCAGCAACTGTTGTTTGCGTGCTCACACAGTACCTTTTATATAGGGCTCTCACAGGACCTGGAATTTACAGGCAATTATGTTGTATATACAAGACACACACACACACACACACACATGTATATACACACATATCTTAATGCAAAATGTACCAAGCCAAATCACCACTTATTACACACAACAAATAAAGCAACAGCTTTTTCCCCAGAGGCCTTAAATTTTTCAACAATAACAAAAAACATTCAGGAAGAATTATCTTAAAAAAATATATATATTTCAAACAGAGTAACCTGAAACACTGAAAATAATTTCAGATGACTGCAACTAATATTTCACCTTCTCAGTGCTTTTTACAATGTTAGTTTCTGTTCTGGTTTCAGCCGGCAGGCCGGGAAACCCCACACAGCCGTTCGCTCACCCCCCCCCTCCTCCCAGCTGGGATGGGGGAGAGAATCGAGAAATAAGGTAGAACTCGTGCATTGAGATAAAAACTATTTACTAACAGAAAGAGGAAAATAAGGTACAATAACAGTAATGATAATTATATACAAAACAAATGATTGGACAAAGCAATCGCTCACCGACCGCGACCGATGCTCAGCCAATCCCCAAGCAAACGGGCCCTCCCTGCTCACTTCCCTTTCTTCTATCCCATGATGTCATATGGTATGGAATATCCCTTTGGTCAGTTTGGGTCAGCTGCCCTGGTCCTGTCCCCTCCCAGTTCCTGGCTCCTTATGCCTTCTAACTGCTTCACTGAGGAACAGAATATGTCCTTGGCTGTGTTCAACACTGCCAGGTGTTATCAGTTTTGTTTCTCTTCTGAAAACAAAACATAGCTTCATACCAGACACTGTGCGAGAAGTAACTTCTGTTAGAAACTAAGACAGTTTCTTACTGTTGTTGGTTTTGCTTTTAAAATGAAGCCACCCAGAGTTTTCTATTGACTCCAGTGCACTTTGAATCAGACCAATAAGAAGCCCTTGGTATTTTCAGCCTTACGCGCACCACCCACTTTCTCTCAACATTTCAAATCCAAATGCAATATTCTCAAGATTATACTATGGCATGGCACTTCTCTGAAAATCAAATGCAAGTTCTTCTAAGATGTAAGCAAGTCTCATACTATAAATTAAAAGGTTCCAACCTAGGTTTGGTCCAGAAGTCTCAATAGCAACAGGCTTATTGGATGCTATTTAGAAGAGAAGCTCTTTTGCTGTGCTTCCTTCCCTCCTGCCTCCAGGATGGATGTTTTTTGGAAATGCTCAGACAGCAGAATTTGAGCTCTCTTATACCCTCTTGAAAGTCACTTGGGGGGGGAGGGGGAGGAGCGTGGAGTCCTTGTTTTCACATGACTGACACTCAGTTTCTCTAGAATCTGAATCACCTTCTGGGTATGAGCCATTTGATAATTTGGTGGTGAGCAGTTTACCACTCATTTGTTCTCCTAATGGCAATTGAGCTGGTATTAGGAATGCATTTGCTAGCAGAAAAATGAGGAGGTTCTGGGGAATATGGGCTTTAAAAGAGAAAGGACTATTAAAGGTCTCTCCAAAAGGCATAATAAATGAGACTTATTAGATATTATCTATACTATGCTACCATATATAGTGTGCCAATACCCTCTAGTGGATGCACTTGTCTGTGTTTATGTCACCCTGTATTAGCTGGTGTACAAAGTCCTAGAAATCTATAAGCCTCCTTACAAAGGATTTTCCTGCCTCACGTGGCAAACGACTGCAGTTTTAGAGCAAAGGTCTTTATTTGTGTTCTGCACCCTACTATGGGAGAGGTTAAGTTAATGTAGTCCCTGTGACAGCTTCCCCCCCTCCTAACACATGTAATGATTAAAATCTTTGTGGAGCTTTCTGAAATACTGTAGGCATTCATACAGGATAATAAATAGCCATAACTGAAGGCAGCTTGACACTTGTATATTTATGCCTTTTTGCTCACTAGCCTAACAATCCCTTCTGTTATCATGAAGTGACTTATAGAACTCTGTCAAGCTCAAAACATGTGGAAGAGGCAGCTTGCACAAGTCAGTCAGGGTGAGACAAAAGTTTCCTTTATCAGCAGAGAGGGAGAGTTAAAATTGATTGCCATACATACACAGCTTTCTGAATTGGTAACCTTTCCTTTGGCTGCCAGACAAAAAGTCCTTACAATTAAATGGATATCTACAGCTTATCTGTAATCATTTGCTATCAACCAGAAGAGACCAAAATACCACTCATCTTACTGGCTTGCAAGTGGGTACTCACTTGTCAGCTGACACTGTAAAGTAGGGATTTTTAAGTAGCTTTTCCTGGAACTATTGCACATATTTCCAAATTTAGGAAATGTGTCTGTATAATAGCAAGAGATCGTACTGAGTTTAAGGAATTTGTAGTCTTCAGCTTGAAATTCAAATGCAAGGCTTTAGAAGGGCAACTAAACTTTATGTATGTGTGCACTTAAGAACAAAAGGAAAGATCTTCAATGTGCAAAATGTTTTTAAACTTTAAAATGAATTCTACATTCAAGCAATTTGCAAGGTATTAATTCATACTGAAACATTATTAGAAGAAATGAATGTCCTATTGTGCTATACGTTTTTCAAAAACGTGGTTAAAAACAGTCATGCTCACAAGTAATACACCTCCCAAGTGACACCCAAACCTTTACTAGCATTTTCTTGCAAAATGAGCTGATGAAAGGGCATTCATATGACTTCAGTAAGTTTTCAATTTCTTAAAATAGACCTTATGCTTACATCTTATAAAACCATTGCTGCACACAGAACATTACAGAACTGTTATTTGTATTGCACCCAATTTTCTACAGTGAATAAAAACCAGTGTCCTTTTTCGTATTACTTTGTAGCCTAACTAGGCAGAGCTCAGGTAAAGGTTGGGTTATCATGGAAGAAAGTCACAAAGCACTGAACAGTGAAGTTAAATACAATATTGCATACTCCGGTTCTCCCCAGACCTGAGTGAATAAGCTGTAATTTGAAATTGCTTGTGTCATTTTGCTCTAAGAGGCTAACACCCTCCACAGGCAAGGCTCCACCTGATACAGGAGCAGATAATTTTCCCTTTCAGGGTCAAGTCAGAGAGAACCTGAGCAGGTCTTGGAGGGGGAACCAAGGAACAGCAATAAGGAAATTGGCTTCTGCTGTGCTTTAGAATGAGTGGGAAAACAGCATTGAGAATGTAATGGTGGCTTTTTACACTTTAATCACCATTTTACTGTTAAATACATGGGGTTCCTGCATAAAGTTCTAATTAATCACTACTAACAGGGCAAAATTAAAAACATTTATAATTTTAAAAATCTTATTAGCCTGGGCTGGCATTTTGTTTTCTTGATTATAATGGTTTTCTCAATCAGATATGTGGCCAAAACCTAGGGAGGAGAGATTATAAGTAAAGCAGCAGCAAACAAATTTTCATGGCACAAACATTTGCCTGCATCACAAGACAACACAAAATTTGGAGCATTAAGAGAACTGACCGCAATCAATGTCAAGATTTAATCTGGTGCTTCGATGATCAAAACCAATTTGTAAAAAAAATTACCCATAATTAAAGGGCCAAATTCCCAAAAGAATGTTTTCATTTTATCCCCTTGGAAACAAGCAGTGTTCAGATCTATCCTCAATAGTAATAATCTCCTGTCAAATGAATAGCAGAATGACATTTCAGTAGGCTTCACAGCATGAAAACAGGTAAGCATACATGAACAGGGAAGAAATAGCATAGGATATTTAATCTGTTGCAGTTCAAGAGCACTGTTATTCCAGCACACGTTTGGTATGAATTCAGTGCTCTCAACTTTCTGTGTGTGGGTATTTAAATTTTAAAGATAAGGCATCATCAGCTAGGTTTTTATTATACACGCAATGGAATGAATAAAAACATATTTCTATTGGATTTATTTTCTCTACTGAAGGAGTATATTAATAACAACATACTAGGAGCTAGCTTAAGTCCAAGGGAAGGATCCTACTTGATTTAAGACCAGGTCAGTCCCTCTATATCTATTACAAGCAGATCGTAGATCACTCTTTGTCACACAAGTATTTCTCATGCCACAAATTTCTCCCTGCCAAGCTTCCTCTAAGAAAGCACAGAAAAAAACCTATTATAAACTAGTCAAATTGTGCTATCATAAAAACATAAGAGAAATTAGTACAGGCACACACCTGCTGCAGGATGAGGAAGAGGACAAGCAGTCACTAAGTACTAAGCTATTCCCCTCCTAGGTTGCCACTTCCAGTGAGACCCAAGAACAAGAGGTCCTACCAAGACTGATAGCTGTTTCACATCCCATTTGTCCCCCCTAATCAGTTTTCACTAGGCAAGCAGCCACAGAACAGAAGCACTACTAGCAGCCTTACTTGGCAGGATCCAGATCAGAGTTTGGCCAGAAACAAAAGAAGGCTTAGATCCTTAGAGCTTCTCCCCACACTGCTGCGAGCTTTGCCCTTGTGCTACGAGGAGCCCCTCAGCACTGGCAGTGACCCCAGAAGAGGTGCAGCTCAGGGGAATTATTTTCTTCCCTCAGACAAGTCAGAGTCACAACAGCACCCAGCCACTCTCAACCCTGTGTTCCAGCGGGAAGTGTATTGCTTCGCAGCCATGAATATGGACAGAAGAAAAAAATCTTTTGCTTCCTACATCCTGGCGGCAAACCAAAAAATCAATACCAGTTGCCTAAGTAAAATCTCAGCCTGACAGAGCCTCCCTGCTGGCTATGCAGCAATACTAATGGTCTTGTAGTGGTCTTTAGACAACACAGGGATGTCAATATAATTTTGTTCCACTTTTCTTGCTTGCCAGGTTCCATCTGCAACCAATTCATAACCTTGGTTACTCATACCTTTGCACAAATGGACCAACTCTCCACCTACACACTTAGCCGTCCCTTTCCTCACTCCAGTGCTTCTCTGATCACTGTGACAGCCTTTGCAGCGTGTCCCTCCAAATCTGCTTTGCCTTTAATATTTCACTGCTTTCACCTCCCAGGAGCACAAAATCTTCTATTCCTCTTTAGGAGCAGTAGACAAAGCCTATTCCCATCTGACTAAACAAATAAGCAATAGAGTTAGAAAATCAAGGATCTATTGAAGACTTCTCAGTCTTAACCTCAGAGTTTTTCAGATATTAGTTAACTCTTTAGGGAACGTATTCAACTTTATGGGAAAAAGTTATATATGCATTTAGCCAAAGTGCTAGAAAAATACAGTGTATAACAGCATAAACCCTTCTCAAGCCTTTTATCTAAAATATTTACATTTTCTAAGCAGGCAGCTGGATCTAGAGACACACAAACAAATACACAAACAGAAATAATGCCAAGTAAAACCAGATTATATGTATAGCTGGACACTAAACACACCTGCAGGGAAGGATGAGCACCTTTCGGTCAATGCAGTGCTTCAGGTGTGCCAGAGGTAGGTTTGAGAGCCAGTGCACTGAGCCTGAAATTCATCAGCAAGCTGCCTGCAAGACATGGGCCTGCCAAGAAACAGCCAACTCTTACAAGACCACCTTTGTTAACTTGGATGGATGCACAAAAGGAATCAAGAAGCAATGCCTCTTTCCTGGGCCTCAGACCAGCCCGGCGTCAGGCTGGCAGTGCCCGGTCCTGACAGAGCTGAGGGAGGCCTACCACCACAGCTGCCCTCCCCACTGCCACTGCTGGCCAGCTGAGCACAACCAGAAGCAGTAACTGAACCTCTGGTAACAAAAGCATCATGTTTTGATCTGTACAAACATTGTCCTCTGATAAAACCCCACAATACAGATGGTAAGACAGAGTCTAGCAGGTCTCTCATTACACTAGCTGCCAATATACCACCATGCTTTACTCCCCCTCCCTTTGTTTGAAATGTAAACGTAAGCTTTCTAACAAAGTATTTTCTCTGGTAGAACACCAATAAACATCACAATAGAGTGAATCCATACCTTTAATACTAGAATTTGAAAAGTGCAGAAACACATGATTTTGTGTGTTACATCCTAGCTCCAGATATAAAAGAAAGCTTTAAATGTTGTTAATCAAAAACACACTGAACAAACCTCATTCAGTCTTACACACTTACACAAAATATAACGCACTCTGGCTTCCTGCTGCTTTTGATGTCTTCAGAAGCTTGTGCAACATGGAAACCCACCAGATGCAGCTTCCAGTCCCTTGCTTCTGTAGCAGGGAAACAGGCCCTGGGCCAAGCAGGTGGAGTGCAGCAACCTGGGATGACAGACAGAGTCTATGTGGGCACGAGCAGCCAGGCTCCTGAGCTGCTGCTGCCAGAAGTAACAGCTACTGCAGAGAGGGGCAGTGGTAGGTAAGGTGAAGAACAAGTTTCAGCAAGAATCCAGCTTTGTTTTTTAAAAGCACAGCACAATAAGCAAAACAAAGAACATGCTAGTGGATAATGCTTTCATAGCCAAGATTATGCTCTGAACAACATCATGCCTTTCACTCAGAATCAAAACAGTCATATTCCAGCAGAGAAACACAAATACACACCCCATGAACCAGCCCTCGAACGAGCTGTTTCCTGTGTCTGGGCTGACAATCAGAACTGCTCCTCAGTAATTCTCTTTGTAGTGCCACCATTTGAAAATCAGACTGTCACAAAGCTGTTCCTCATCCACCAAGCTGGTTAAAAGCACAGACTTGGTTCTGTTGCTCGCACATATACATAAATAGCACCAAGTGAGATGCTTGAAGGTAGCTGAGACGGGCAAGGGACTTGAAGATGAGGGACACAGAAAAAACTCACTCTCTTAGGCAAGAGCCAAGAAGGATTTTTATTACAACTGAAGTGATATAGGAAAACTGAATTCAGACTCAGTTGTTCAGTGAGTAACCGCACAGCTAATCTGCATGGAAATGATGAGCTACAGACATTTTCTACATATTTACGTAGTGTCAAAGAAAAAGTTTGAATCAAATAAGCACACTCTTCAACAGCCAAGCAACATAGTTGCTTGGTAGGAAGCTCTTCTTCCCCTCCTTTTTAGCATTGTAACACAATGGAAGGACGGACGGACGGACGAAAGAAAGAGAAAGGAAAGGAAGGAAAGGAAGAAAGAAAGGATGGAAGGAAGGACGGAAGGACGGAAAGATCAGCATGCCCAGTGTCACAACTAAAACAAAGAAACAAGAAAAAACTGCAACTGTCCTCAGAATATGTGGGTTACATATGAAGGATGTCCTAAAATGCATGTCCTGGAAACTTTTAATGCGTTTTTTTTTTTTTAAATTACTTGATGTAAAATTGCTTAAATCTTAAGCTATGAGAGATTCAGCAACTTTGCTGGACATTAGCTCAGTCACAAGACTATCCACAAAATTATCACTGGGACTTGAGGCAGCTGGAGCAATCTGGGCTAGACCATCTATTTCACAAGCTGAACTGATTGTCTCTACTTGCTTTGTAACCAGGATTTCCTAGGAACTCACCTCCATAATATTTAAGAGGGGTCAATCTACTTCCTCAATTCTTTCCTATGCAATGAAGAGTGGTTTTGATTTCCCAAGGAAACAGCACAGGGGAGCAGAGTTTGCCACAAACTCTGCATGGAGATGTAGAATATTCCAGATAACTTCTCCCTACATGTATTCTCCACACCCTCTCTGATCCCGCCAGGTTGACCGTGGTGAGGATTTGGACAAGGTATCCAGAAGTCTGTAGCAGCTGCTCGTACATTTAGTCACAGTACAAAAGAGTAGTTCATACTATTTCCATAAACACGGTCCCTGAAAGGTTTTTATCTTATTTTTTGTTTCCTATAAGGCATTTTTCACAAAATATGATAACAATTTCAGAACACTATTGCTATATAAAGATATGGGGTTTAAAAAAGCATTTTAATAAATCAAGGAAAGTGAAAATTAGCTTGTAAACATCGTATGTGAAATAGAAGCAAAGGGAAAGATTAACACCTTGCAGGAAAGAAGTGGGAGGAAAATGCACTATAAAATATAAGACACTCAAGATGATCGCAAAAGGAGCTAGAAATACCAGGAATCATGAACAGAAGCCAGGAAAAAAAATGGGGCTGATGATAGTCTTTGAGGATTCTTATTGCATGAGTGGAAGTGATAGATATACACCACTCAAATGGAATTCAAGATTAAAATGTATGTTTGTTTTGTTAGGATGCATCATCTTATTCTTCTGCTTTACATTATTCATGGGGAGCATATCTTTCAATTCAAAGTCCCTGCTAATAATATTCATTGCAGGCCTCCTAGCAAAACTGATCATAATGTTATTTATATACACTACTGCTTTTAAGCATGTCAGCATATAATTAGATCATTTTTACTTTTGTTTCAAGTGCAAAGCTTATTCATCTTCCAATAAGACACTTCAGAGTGATTAGTAGACACCCCATTATTTTAGTGCAGAAAAATGAGATTCAAAAAACTGTTTCTTCCATTTAAGCTTTATATTATGAAATACAATGAACTGTGAATTGTCACCAAGATAAATGAAAAATATTTCACATTTGGACAACTTTGAACCAACATTAGTTTTCGTTCTGACAGAGGAAATAACTGAGCCAAATCCCTGCAGGTACAAGTTAGTCAAGCCCATTTACCCCATCCACACTGTCAGCAGATCTGACCTTAGACTGCGACCTGACTCAGAGCCTCCACTCACAGACAGCCCTATCAGCAACTGCTGGCATGAACTTCCTATCAAAAATCCTTGTGCCATCACTTGAGATTAATTTACTGGACAAAACACAACAAAATAATTGAGTACATAATCAATAAACCAAAGCTAAAAGACTGGCAGGGGGAAATCATGCTACCTAGAAATAATAAGAAAAATAAAGAAATAATTAAAGTAAAAACCTTAACTTTCACTAATTTGCTTACAGAAGTAAAATATTTGCTAAGATGAAGAACTGCTATTTCACAAGATGACAAAACAAATACGATTCACACTGAAAACAGACATTTCTTAGTGAAAATACCATTAAATTCTCATTAGGACAAATCTGATCAAAATTTATTATTTTGCCAAGGGTAAGAGTGTCACACTGAATTCACATGGTAAGCTTTTGAACTGCAGCCTCTGTCCGATATGGACAAATTTTCCCCAAAAACCCATGTGCAAAACACTTAAACCAGTTTTACTAGTCTTTCATAGATCTATGGATACAATAAAAAATACAGTCTGCAAATATTCTGTGATAATATGGCCAGTTTCTCTACTGAAAAAGCCAGCTTTTGAAGAATGCTTATGGAAAGAAAGCGGGGAGTATTTTGAAGCTCTTCCTAGCATTTAAGCTAGCACCAATATGTAAAGTACATGCTCGTCAGACTGTGCTGGTCTATGAGATAGGAATGCTGACTAAGTGTTTATACTGTCCTTTTGCATTATAGGCACCATTCTTCAGGAAATCTCTTCTTGAGATTGAAAATAATTGTGAAGCTCAGAAATAAGAAATGCTCCTCAGCTCAGAGCAATCTGAAGCACAGAAGTACTGGCAGAGGGCAGAGCTTCTCCTTGCCTGACCAGTGCGTGCAGCAGGTATAAGGCTTAATACCATAGAGCAGCACCTGCTACCTCTCTCAGAGGTAGCAATGTGCAATACTCCCCTGACTCAAAGTTTTAAAAATAAAACATCCAGCTCCTCCACGGCAGGAACTCAGAAATCCAGGATGTACAATCATATGCCTCAGAGGCTTCACTGGCAAGAATGCAGACTTCAAATTTGCATTTTAAAATGACCTGGATATTGTATGGAAAGGAAAACAACATAGTTCACATTAATTAGAGTTGGAATGTTACATTTAATCTTCTGCAGAGTCCATCTGCTGCTACTACAAACTCATCAGCCAGGTACATTGTCTAAGAAAAGCCAAAAAACCCTCAACATCCCAGTATCAAGCAGAGGACTTACAAAGCTACAAGCTCTGTGTTCCTAAGTGTTTGAATAAGGTGTCCTTGCTTAACATCTCCACATCTGTTGCCTACTCCAGGGAACCTGCTTTAGCAGGGGGGTTGGACTAGATGAAGTGGTCTCTTCCAACCCCTAAGGTTCTGTGATTCTGTTACATGGCTTGGAACTACTCCTGCTATAACGCAAGAGGCAGGCATCTAGGAAGAGGGAATTTCCCCAGTTCAGTCATATTTAATTTAGATGGGTTTTTTTGCTTTTAGCTCCTGCAATTAAAGTCGGGCTATCCAAGACATCTAACTGTACACTACCCAGACAGAAAAATCAGTATTCAAAACTTAATAACCATGATCTATAATAAACTTTAATATTACAATACTATTTCTTACTATATGATATTCTTAAATTATTTTAACTTCAGATGATCAACTTAGGAAGCTTTCACTATTCTTATTATGATTTTACAATTTTTCACAAAATATTTCGTATTTTATAGAATAATCATGCATAGAAGTCTTTATTGTCTAGTGTGTAAAATCAGCTTTAAGCTAAGGCAGTTCCAGCTAAAACATCCTGGAGTACAAAACTTTCAGCCTCCCAACTGAGCAAGTCAGCAACTTCAATTCACTGGTTTCAATCAAAACAGGAAGGAAGAACAACAGCTTTTTATTATGACTTGATCCCTGACACTTTTATTATTATTTCAGAATTATTCCATTGGAAAGACAGTACAGTCAGACAACTATGACTGTTTAAGTTTTAAAAACAATCCAAATTGAAGAGTAAATGCAGGTATTTCTCTTAACTTTGCTCCATATACAAACAGAGACTCATGCAATAAAAGCAGGATAAGATGTACCAAAAAAGAAAGCAAAACAGAATTGTAGCCAAAGCTTGAGAAAAAAATGAAATAAAAGATTTTGGCTTAAAAAATATCACACATAGATTTTCTTTTCAAGTGAACATTAATAGAAGAAAAAGAAATCAAGTGGAACTTTAGCTACCTGGACCACATTGAAGATGACTATGTCAGCAGGATCAAATGCTTTATTTATCCCAGAAACAGTCAGGATCCAGTTCTGGGAGGATTAGAAGATCATGGTTAGAGCTTACCCACAAGAAGTCTTTGTCCATACAAGCAGAAAAAACTACGTGCATGCCTTACCTAAATCAGCCCTCAGCTATTGCCCCAGTAGTTGACACAGCAAAGTAAAGCTGTCTTATAAGAACTAAAAAAAAAAAGAAAAAAAAAAAACTTCCCTACTTGCCTACATGAACTTAACAAAATATCAGGTCACAGTAATCCTGGGTGATGGATCACATAGAGAACCACACTCCTCTCCCTGCCAGAACCTTGTCTTAACTGCCTCTGAGGGAAATTATCCAATTCTCCTTATTTTAACATTGTAAGGAAGACTCATTTTCCATTAGGAAGCATTGTTCTGCTCTTTTTCTGGCTGCTGGCCACCACTGAGGCTAAAGCCAACAATTGCAGATGTAGAAATAGTATCTTGTAAAGAATCATTAAAGGTTATTTCCTTACTTTTCCTATTAAAAGATACTCTACTATCTTCGAATTGACTATGTGGTGCCTGACCACCAGAAAATAAAGAGTTAGTTTGACTGCTGCATAGCACAATGTCGGAGGTGGAGGGGGGAGCAGTGAAAGAAAACAATCACTTTTCAGTTTCTGTAGTATTTGGAGATAAATTGTTTCATTTGAATAAAGATCTTCAAGTTCATGAAAAGGAATGGAAAGACAGAGTGTATTTGAGAGACAGTATTTGCAGGTATTTGCAAAATGAGACGCAGTTGGTTCTTACAGACAGGTCCATACCCTAGCACTACACTGCAGTGAGGAGCACTGCCATGAGTTAGATACGAAAAGAGACCCAAAATCTACAGCAGGTAAGGGAGAGAGGAAAAAGCATGTGAATCAGACCCTCGAAGGAGAAAGAACAAAACATAGGGGATTTTATTGTTATTTTCCTCATTTAAAAGTAAGAAATGAAAAATTCTTCCTTCCCCCAATCAGATTTTACAAGATCGCTTACACATAGATATCTTTGTTCAATTAAGAAATCCTAGGCTGTTTGCCTGATTTTTCCAGAGTTGCTGCTGTTCACAGGTGCAGGTCTAACTCAAACCAGAGCCAATTTCACCTTCCTTTGTAGCTTAACTCTACCAAGCAGCACAGCTGTAGCAGTGGCCTCATTATGTATATTGCCTACTGGTTTCACACTTGAATCCATTTTAAAGTCCTCCATGTGCCTCCCTGTTAGCTTAATAATGAAGAGTGTATCAAAGAGTGTGGTGCTAAGTTGACTGAAAAATTCAAAGTGCTCTCTGTGAGACAGAGCTGGCAAAGCCATCAAATAACAGAGGTCACTGAATTCAGTTCTCATTGTGATATTGTTATTATGCTCATGACCGTGAACACCTGAGGCAGAAGAGACTGAGGTTTTGTGTCTTTGGTGACGGCAAATTTCCCATTGAATGTAAGAACCAGAAAGTTAATCCAGGCAATTAGCTGGCTGAACATCATGTATCTCCGCTGCTCTGTACTTCACCCTAAAATCTGATAAGCTCTTATACGTTAATTTAAGCAACTTGCCTGTGAGTAAGAGGGGGGTATCTAGTGATTAGAGCTGAGTCCCTAAACTATTACTGTTATTGCTACAAAGAAGAATTTCTTCATAATATGAGCCTGATATGTAAAGAAACTCACTTTCATTAGCAACTGTAACACTAGCTGCTAAAAAAGTCAGACTACCAACACAATTTGAAAAAATTGGGGTCCATATCTGCAACAAGGTTAAAACTTCTATACCAACATGCAAACGTGGCCATATAAATATAGTAGTTCCTGACTGGAGTCTTTTCTGCTGCATATTTTCAGTACTGCTTTAATTCACATTAACTAGATAATGCTAGCATCAAAGCTCAATTTCCTAGTGCAGATCTGCTCTCACATTCTAGTTTAATTCATCTTGCACCAGAGACACCGCCTTATAAGAAACAAAAGCAACTCAATACACTAGAGAACATGAGACAGCAGTGAAATAGCACTGAGCAAAGGAGATTGGGCAGTCTAAATTATTTCTAAAAACCCCATTTATCTAAATGGTCAAAGAATGTATTATTTCATTTCTTATATATTGACTCTAAAGAGAAAAATAAACAGCAAAAGTTTTGAAGTAGATGTATGAGCAGAATAGGAAGTATGCAGTAGGACATGTTGTGAAAGGTCTCCGGTGCCAAAATGAGCGTGCTGAGACTGAAAGAATGAAGCAAGTGCTCAAAGAGATGCAGTGAAGGTGTGGGAGTTTGGACGAGCCGTCACCAAAAGGTTTGGAAGCTGGTGATTCCCCTGATCTATTCTCAACACAGGTACCCAACCGACACTAAAAGGGACCCAAGTGAGATTGTGTGAAAATAACAGAATAAGCTTGCCATTCTAGCCACCTCGGGTTTTGTTATGCTGGTGGTGTTCATAGAACTTGGTGCTTAAGATTCAGGAATGTATTTGTTTTCTAGCAGATGAATACCCAATCAAATGGTCTTCCAGATTCCATTCTCCCACTCACTAGCCTTGGCTCCGCATCAGCCAAGCTCAGTCCCCTTGTGTATGAATAGAAATGTAAGAAGTGAAGCTCCTCACCATGGTCTCACAGCAAGAAGAGTATGGTTTGAAATGAACAGTGATTTTGGTTTCGAAAAGAAACAGCTAAAAGTCAACACAAAGAGAGTCCTAATATAACAGCAATGCACAGATAATACAATACCTCATTTGAGAGAACTTCAGTACTTTGGTTTTTCCCAGGAAAATGAAATCTTACTAGCAAAACCTTAGAAGTACAAACTGAAGTGTTATCTTTGGGACCACGTTTTACTTTTGTCATTCATGATCTTTGCAGAAAACAATTTAGTTGATGACATCTACGTACCTTTGTAAGTCACCATACAATGTGACTTAATAATTTTAAGAGTTTCACAGCTTGGTTTGTATTTTATTTACTAAAAGAAAAAAGAAAAAAGAAAAAAGAAAAAGAAAAAGAAAAAAGAAAAAAGAAAGAGAAGAAGCAAACCAAGAAAAAAACCCAACCATCTGCAACAACTCACCAGAACCATCAGGCTGCATACAGATGAAGTTATTTGTGTAGCGTATGGAAATGTTTGGCATCTGTTTATCATGGAAAATCAGATTCCACAACTTTTCAAAGAGAAGAACAGAAAATAAGTAGAGAGAATTACAAATTGTGGTAAGCAAGCCACAAGGAGTGTTAGAAGAAGCACACAGCATTGGTTTAATATGGTTTAAAGCAACATTTTGCTGAAGGAAAATATTGTATCTCAGAACATGCTACGGGACTGCCATCTCTCACTTATGCAATTATCCAAGCAACATAAGAGTAGGAGAAGAAAGACACTGAATCATACTTCATCTCTTACCATAACAAATAGGGTACCTCCTGGCTGTAACAACATCGTCACACTTTCCTTACTGAGGCAGATATAAGGCAGGGATGCCTTCCTTTTTGAAAAATAAGGTGGGCAATGAACTTAAAGATTTTAATCGGTGGGTAAAGTAGTGGGTAAAGTTTTGAGATTAAACTTATCTATTTTTATTACTGCTGATGACATCTCCCTGCTCAGTTCTTGCTTCATACAGAGCTCTGTTGTCATCAGGCCTTCCTTGGAGCACCAGATTCAAGAAAGAACTGAAGTATTTACTGTGCAAACATGAAGAAACTGTTTCCAAGATGAAAAAGTCAGCTCAGAGAGAAGTAACTGCCAGAGATGCCATCTTTATTACTTTAGAATTCTAGTGTGTAGACAAACTATACGTAAGTGCACCTCAATGATTCAAAACCTGGAAGAAGACAGAATAATAAATGGTCTAGGCCTTGCTCCCTCTGCCTGCTTGATTCCTGCATTTTAGTTGGTGTTGTTGGTGGTTCAAGCTACGCTAGACAGCTAATTACCATCAGGATCTATGTGCAACCCAGGGCACTAACAAGAAGGGGTGAACAGATGTCATATTTGCACATGTGATAACCTAGGGGAAAATATTAACGCCAGCATCAATATTGTGCCAGAGACTGAACATCAGTGACTGCCAGTATTTCCCAGGCAGAGACAAGGGGGCAGGAGAAAAGAATTTATCATAGTCTAGGTCCACGAACCTTGGATCTGGAAATAATAGGATTCAACTTCTAAATCATTTAGTGGCAACAGGAGAAATATAAATGCAAAAGTTTTTGTAGATAAGAGGAAAATCAAGATTAATGTATATAATACAAGATTTTGAAAGATATGAAAATATTTGTAAGTACATACATATACAAATTCCTCGTACTCTAACCTAATGAATTGTTAGTGGATTCATTTTTTCTTTACTTGTATAATAAAAATATAAATTGCATCACCTCCTTAAAGACAGCAATGTTTAATGCTCAATTCCCATAGTCATGAGGAGGCTTGTAAATATTTTTATATACTTTAATAGCATCTGATTATAATTTTGTACTAATTGCTTTAATCAGCCCAACTTGAAGTGTTATAGTATTTTTCCATAATTAAGCAATACCACATGACAAGCAGTGCTTTTTAGAGCAATTATAGTACTTTCTAATGCTATAATAAACAAAGATCATGCATCTTAATTATAACCAATAATAATTCCACACACATTTAATTATACGCTACACTGAAATTCCCATAACTTAAAAAAAAAGAAAAAAAAAAAAAGCTGTTATGATTATTAAGATGTTGCTAATATGAGCTCACATTAATGGTCTGTGCCCACTATTAATGTCTTTGCAAATAGTTTACATCAGAAATCTGTATCTCCAATTTAAATGCTAATGGACTGAGTCTTTCTCATTTATAGGGCAAGAAAAGAATAAAGCAACTGAAGTCAATGATGTTATGTAAAACTGGTAGCTAGACTACTAGCGACTCTATCTCCAAACTTGTAATATGGAGCAAATCAAATTCTCACATATTTCACCCCTATGTCCTGTCAAAACAAATTAAAAAAAAAAATCTAATACCATAGGAACATTCTGCATTGGAATAGGGTGGAAAAAATTCATGGGTCTTTCATGAATTAGGTTGACAAAAGATCAGGGGTGGATTCTGCAAATCATGGAAGATCTTTAGGCAAAAATATAAAATAAAATAAAATCTGTTCCAGTTTAACACGTGACTGGATCCTAACATGACAGTGCTACACTACTGCTCTTCTCTACTGCAATTCCCAAAGCAGGAGTTCTTCCTCTGCGGTAACTATATCGACAAAGAAAAGCGGCATACAAGTGGCATTCAGTCCAGAGATCGTTAGCGGATGCTTCCACCACTGCCATGCTCCAAGTTTGAACAGATATCACTCTTGTTTTTAAAAGATGAGTTTAAACATTATTGCATAAACAAATTCTTTACTAAAGTTTGTTATCCCCTCACATTGTTTACACGGCATGATGCCTATCAAACAAATGCTCCAAAGTCTTCCAGTTTTCAAAGTTTCTAAGACAGCTCTACCATGACTCAGACAGATCGGAGACTATTCTTTCCTCTTTGGTGGTATACCAACACGAGCTCATAGCACCAATCAGATGACATAAAAATAACCACGTGAAAACAAATATGACTTTAAAACAATGCCTATAAAATAATTTCAGTCATTATCTAAATATTCTTCCATTGTACAAAACATGAAACATTTCTGAAGCCACAACTCAGAGCAGCTTATAATAACCCGTGATGGGAATAACATGCGACAAATCTCACAAGAAAATGCAACGAGATTCTGCCCTTTCCTGCTCTAGCACTGTTGTACCCCAATTTATTACCACTGTCATCACAAAGCCATACCTCAGATATGAAGCCTTGACTTTCAAGAAATTCCTACAGTCTTAATCAGGATTTAGACTGTCTCTAGGAAGATATTTGTGTTGCATCTTCTGCACTTCCCTTCTGTAACTGCATTGTCTGTTTACTTCTTACTGCTAGTTCTGGTATAAGTCTTCAGTATTATAACATGCAAATAACAGGCATTCATTAGGCTCACTGCTGTGCTGTTCAGCATAAATATTTCCAGGAATCGTTACTTGCCGCAAAGAGACAGCAGAATATTGTCTATACTGGTTTCCTCCCCCTCCCCCATTACTTCTTTTCTCATTGCCTCTTGCCCCACTTCTTTCCTACAATTTAGTTTTCAACACAGATTTTTTGGAATCACTTTCTTAAACTGCAAGAACTTAGAAAAATCTGTATGAAATTCACTTTTATGTAAGACTTCTCAAGACTGAAGAAAGCATTATTAAAGTCCTGGGAAAAGCATCTAAGTCCCACCCAGTGAAGTTAAGAGCAAAGTTCTGGACTTGAATTTCAATGTTGAGTAAGGAGAAGCAGTCAACATCTCTCCTGGTTGGGGTGCACACTTAAACAACACAATTGGAAGTTCAATAATTCAGTGACTTCTTCGCTGATCACTGTTAATTCCCCAAGGAGTTTCTTGTCTTTAAAAGAAGATCTTAAGCTACTTCACATTTGGGCCACTTTTTAGAAGAGACTCTATTTTCACGACTAACGCTTTTCAAACTCTCAGCCAAAACCCAGCACATTCCCTTGTGTGACTATCCTACTGTGTTATGCATCAAAGTGGGACAGTTCTGAGCAGAAATGATGTAATGAATTCTACTGTGCTTGGTTATGTCCATGAAATTAATGTTTACTACCTCTTCCTGACTACAGAAGATTTCATTTATGAACACTGTATCTCCCTCTTTCTTAGAAGCAACTTCAAACTTTCCCAGGTCATTTTGAAATGCAAAGATGGCCTTTGCAGTCTTTATTTCCCTCTTCCCATTTCAGAACACTAAAGGTATAGTTTCCTGCAAAAAGGTACCAGAAAAAAAAAAAATTAAACGACAGTCAGGTGCTTGATATCTTTATTTTAATTGGCAAGATGAAAAGAATCATATCTGAAGGCTCTGCAAGCCTCTGAAACAACCAACAAAGCATAGTTGCCTGAAGATTAATGGATTCCTCCCTAATCCCCTTTGTAACAGATGGACCACCATGGACTGTCAGTGATCCATGAACCACAGCTGGCCCATCTCGTTGTAGACAAACAGGGATTAATATCGCCAAACTGCCAGTCTCCTAAGAGACTAGGACTTAGTACAAAAGAATGAGCTTTCACTGTAATATTGTGTTACTAACCCGATCTCAAAGTTTTCTGGAAAAAGAGCTTTTTCCACATTACCATGTTCAGCCACTGTTTTATCAGGACTTGTAGTGGGAGTTAACTCCAAATATACATGTGCCAAAGTAAAATCAGTGATACAGTTTTTAGTACTCTGAGAAAAATAGTAGATTATCACTAGGTGTTAAATGCCTTGACTGGACACTGCACTGATCCAAACATCGCATGGTAAAGAATCCAAAGCAACTTAACAGAGAACAGAAAGTACTAGAAGAATTTTCTCAAGCTAAATCTCAACTACTGTTTCTGCTCCTCCTACAGTGGTTGAGCACATCACCCTTCACTTAAGACATTCAACTCAGAAACCCTCTGAATTAAGATGAGCTCGTATCAGACACTTCTAGGTTGGTATGGCATTTTGGGGGTGCCCATAAACAGGTCAAAAGTTCCTGTTTCTAGCCAGAAGTCTGTTGAGTGGCAATTGAGAGCATGAAGGGAGGAGTGAGACACACTGTCCACTTTCTCACTGACTCCTTAATACTTATATTGTTCTCAATGTGGGCAATCATCCTAATGCTCCTGCTCCAATAGAATTTCTCTCTACTAGTCTCAGTACTCAGCCCCAGACTCCAGAAGACACCCAAAAAAAAGTAAATTAAGACTTGAAAAATAATCTGCAGGTGTAAGAGCATTTAAAGAAAAAACAGAATTGTTTCATACAGTTGAATAAATGGCATTCCTAGACAGATAAGAACAGAATGAAAAATTGGTAACAGTCCAGGACAGGTCTTAGCTTCCTTTCTTGTTATTTTGAAGTCTTATTATGCATTGTACTTGTTATTTAAGATTTTTCTAGTGTCAGTGAAAGAGTTTGGCAGAATTAGTACCTGCTTAAGTAACATATGTACAATGAGGGCCATCACAGATTTCCCTATCCTTTCAATGGACACTCCAGTGTTGGACTCCACTACTTTCTTGAGTATCTGTCAAACATTTTACATAGCTTGTAGCTGTCATTTCAGTTGCTTTGGGCTGAAATGCGACCTGTTTTCACCAGAGATTAGGGCTTTCTGGCTGCCTCAGAGAAACAGAAAGAAATATGGGGGATGCTTCAAAAGTAATGCCTCCTATTTTATTATGTTGACCCACAACATCCAAAATGAATGTTGGTGGTATGGCAGTAGACAGTGAATCTTCCCACCAATATTCTGTTCCATGTTGTTGCCATGTGACAGATGGCAGCAGAGGGGCAGTCTGACACAATGGCATCTGACATGGAAGTGCGGATGGAGAAAAGGTGTCATTGAATTCCTCCATGCAGATAAAATGGCACCCACGGACATTCGTTGACACTTGCTGAATGCTGATGGAGCCTAAACAGTGGCCGTGAGCACAGTGAGGGGTGGTGGTGTGTTTCTGCAGTGGTGACAGTGGTCAGCTCCACTGGTGCAGATTGCTACAAGCATGGCATGCAGGCTCTTGTCAACTGCTGGCAAAAATGCAGAGCTAATGGGGGTGTCAAGAGACAGAGGCTCTTCTCCTGTTATTTTCTCAACCATTTAAAGGTTTGAAACAGCACATTCTGACCCAGAGAGCATTCTTTCTTATTCAAGAAAGAAAACGTGCATTTCCCAAAAGCCTAAGTTTTATTATCCAGTTAAGTTAATAAAGATAATTTTCATTATACAACAGTAAACAATACTTTATTTGCTCATGTTCTACAGAATTTTCCTCATTGTATAGTACCATAAACTACTTGTATAGCAATATAAATAAAGATACGAATCATATTCACTAATTAATCATTTTTCCAGATTTTTATTAGACTGGGAGATTGGTCCAGATTTTCCAGCTGCATTTCAACAGGAGTGTTTCATGACAATCTGCTCTACATTTTTGACTCTAACTCCGTATACAGTGCACAAATTCCAGTTCTTTCTGGAAGTTATTGTTTGGTTACAGGCATCTAGTTAGAAACTAACCAGAAAAATTTCACAATAAGTAGAGGGAAGTCTATTCAAATAACTTAAAGTATATCTATTTAGACCAAGCAAATTCATCATGGTTCCTGTTGACGCAATGAACACCGAGATGCTATAAAGCCTACACTTCAGCAAGCAGTACGTTCCTGGATCATTAGGCCTCCTCTCAACACTTCAGCCTTTGGTGAAGAAAAGAGAGTATTGGACCAGCATTACTCTATGTTCCCTTTTCATCATTCAGCAAATTACGGCTTACATGCTCCCAGGTTTCCACCCGGTCTGTGTTTGGGCCACTTACTCATACAAGCAGTAACACTTTTCAATGTGAATGCCGGGAACCCATAAAAGGATACAGTTAAAGAAGGAAAGATGAAGAGAGGCTAGTATTGGAGCATTTTAATGTGACCTAGAAACAGTTGCTGACAGCAGGAATTTAAGATCTTGCAATCAGAGGGTTCATAGTAGGCTCTGAGCACCAGGCAAAGAGTGACTGGTTATTTTGTAAGATAAAAGTGGTTAGAAGAAATTGTTGCGGAGAAGAAAATTTGGAAACACAAGGGAAGAACCATTTCAGTAATCTTTGAGCCAATATATTTTTAGATACTTTTCATACTCAGAAAATATTTCAGCAATCCATTAGGGTCTGGCAAGGAAAGTTTATTCTGTACTAAGGAATAGTATAGGGTATCTGAACATAATTTAACTGTATATAAAATATAGCTAATCTCAATCATTATGTATAGTGGTATTCACATAGATTCTATGTGCTCTCCACTTACAAAGAGACTGCCAGTGTTAGAATGGCCTCTCTCAATCTTCTGATTTCTTTTCACTAGTTAGGGTACCACAGAATCAGACAGAAAAATCAAGACTAAAGACCAGTAATCTCAATTTTCAGAAGAGATGCAGTTAAAATACAATTGGTAATTCTTTCTTTTCCCCAATTTTTATTTTCATTGAAAATATGAACGTTTAAAAGTATTTTTAAGGTTATTTAAACTTTAAAAAAAATAGGTGCAATTGGGGCTTTACTTTCTAGTCATCTGAAAAAAAAAAAAGAAAAAAAAACGTAGAACACAGAACTCCAAACTGTCCAAGGCTTGATAAGTTTAATGACTGCAAAGAAAACGAAGCTATTCAGCTCATTCACCATGTCTGAAAACACTGATATCCTGAATACCTTGAAAGGAAAACAAAGAAAACGAAAAAAGAAAAAACCCACTGTCTCACTAATGTACCTTTAGCAGCTCTCACAGGGCCACAGAGAGGATATAAGAATAGATAAGCACCTTTTTTTGCCTCATCCCTTCCCAACCAACACCATCAAGCAGGACTTTACCAGCAGCCACTCCAGAAACACAGCACATGAGACAGTTTCAGACTCAACCTGCACAAAGCTTTACAAATAGTTTTCACGTTCTGAGCTTGACTTCAAAGACCAGTTCTGCATTAAATGTAATTTAAGATGACCACTAAGAGGTGTTTGAAGATGTCAAAGTTTAGGAAGACAACTAGTACTTAAAAGTTACTGCTAGCCACTCAGGCCAGCATGTTGATTACGGAGTTATTTTAAAACACGGAAGTTTGGATTGGATGCATCTTTAGTAAGCAGGAAAGTCTTAACAAATGCAGGTTCAACACTATCGGCACTAAACTCTTGATCAATTTATAGAGACAGAGACCTTTAGGAAATCTGAATAACTAATACATTGAACAAGTGTCAGTGAACTGTTGGACAACACAAAAATACGCAATGAAGAGATTTTGATCTGAAGAACTCACTAAGTTATTAACCACCTCAGCAGTCATTTATAATTGGTCTGTAAATGACTCTGCACTGGCAATAAACAGATATACAATTTACCCTTGTTCTAGGAAGAAGTTTCTTTGCAATCTCTAAAACACATGCACTGTTTATCTGTCACGTACTGAAGATCTGATGTCTTCTGCTAAGAGAATCTGCACAATATTAGTGACAACTGAGTGGACTGCTGTTTTGGTTACTGAGTTTTCATTATAGAAACTCATAAGTTGGATATTTTGTGGATAAATCATCTCTTTTGTTCAAGAGACTATTTTCAGTATAACAGCATCTTTCACTTTATTACTTTACCCTGGAATTATTAAAAAACAAATAAACAAAATAAGCCATCAGCACAAGAAGCTTACTTCTCACTTGGTTTTGTCTCCCAACCAATCATCCACTAGTTGAAGAACTATGGTCAGTTCTTTTCTATCACTATGGAAGAGTTCAATTTCATAGTACTAAAACTCACCACTTCACAGCAACAGTTTTGATGACACACTAGAGTAAAACCCGTATAATATAAAGCAGAGGATACCAGGAATGAACACTCTTCTGAGGTCAAGGGAATTGAACTGCATAGGAAAAAAAAAGACCTCAAAAGCAGCATAATAAAGGTATTCAAGATGATGGAGGTGCTCAATAAAATAGAGCTTTAGATATTTTTATACCAATGAAATCAAAAAATTGAAGGATCACTCAGAACTTGAAAAGGGAAGAATAGCAAAACATGAGCAGAACTATTAAGCTAGGTAGTTAAAATGTGGTCTTTGTTTCAGTTATTTCCGCAAGAAATATAATCATATACGCTGCAAATATCTAGAGAAAGAAAACACTCCAGAAGATGACTTCCTGAATGGCTCAGGCAGCCAATATTACAATTCCTCGAGGTAGAATTTTATGTGTTTAAAAAAGGTACTAAAGCTTCACTGAATTCACTGCAGCTACAGAGATCTATCAGGGAGGATCCAAAGCATCTTTAGCAACAGAATTGTGCCTGCTCTATCAGACAGCGGATCACTTCAGCATCCTCAAACCTATCATTATTTTTTCTGATACCAGAATTACTGATTGCTTATCACTTTAATAAATGGACTTTTGTGTTGTAGAAAGGGTTGAGAAAGATCTAATGCTATGGTACAATGAAAGAGAGAGCACCAAATACAGAGAGCTCCATTTTTGAGAGAGTACCCTTTCAAGGCATTTTCCCCCTGGGCTACCATAACAGAATGCTGTATTTAAATCAGCAGGTCATGCACCAAAAGACGGTTTAACTGCTAATTAACACTGGATGATATACTGAAAATTCCATCCTAATTAATTCTCTGTAGATCTAAGTGCCCTTCCTTCTATGTCATTTTCAATGAACATATTAACATGAGGAATAGAATGGCATTAATTACTAATTCATATGACAAACATGTGAAGCTCTATTAAATAGTTGATGGAGGTTAACTAAAAAGGAAGATGTGGGTCAAAGTTGTCAACTGCAGGCCACAATATCATAAAGATACCACACATTAAAGAAAAGAGGGCATATATTACCCATTCAATCATCCTGTCAGTTTGATGTTGTTCACTTCTATTAGATTTTCTTGCAAGATGATCATTATTCAGAAAATAGGATTCAGCTGTTCAGAATACAACCGTGAAAACCCCACAAAATGAGAGCAAGCAAATTGAAAGAAAATATTCTCGTTCTTTTAGAAAATGACAGTGATTACAGTTTTGGTAAATTAACTGTTAACTATCTACACATCAAAACAGTTTGAAAACAGCAAAGAAATTGGGCAGGCAGAAGTTAGAAAGGTAGCTAAAGAAAGAATATCACAAATAGCGGTTGAGCACCATTTTCACTCTAGAATAAGATAAGCATTTTAAGCCACGTATTTACATCATCACCTAGAGCTACCGGTTTTGTATCTCTTAATTTTGAGGTCTGGAATTCTCACTTAAAGTGAAATCCAGTCACCAGAAACAAAGATCAAGCAATTCAATGTCTGACAACACCCATGCTCCTAAAGGACCTCAAACTCCAAGTAGAGATGGTAGGTCAGCTCCACTTATTTCAAAAAAGCATATGGAAGTGATTATGATGTTATAATCGCATGGTGATTTCTTCATGCAACCTGGCCACCTGTTCAAAAAGTGCACAGCTGGGCACACTTGCATCCATGACAACCTACTCTTCCCTCAGGCCCTTCAGGGACTTCCAGACTCTGGAGTTCCCCATGACCAAAGATCTGGGCACCTCTGTCACTCCTCAGAAGGTCCATCTGGGTGCACACATCCGCGGGGAAAGGTTGTGGCCCCTCTCTCTGGGTTTCTGCCTCAGCCCAGCCATTGTAGTGGGTGGTCACCATTTTTATTTCAAAAGAGTGCTACCGCCTGCTGCTCCCACATGAGAAAAAGTGGTCCCCCTTGCACTCTCCCTGCACACCCTGCCTGGGCAAACTGCCACACCACACCCTTACTGACGCATCATGCCCCGTTTGCCCATCCTGGTCTACTATAGTCTTACTACTAAAAATGTATTAGACTGCCAGAAGGGACAAGGAGTTTTAGCATAAAAGGTGGCAACACAAAATGGGCACACAACATGGGATGTAAAACAGTTCACGGATAACAGTGCTAGAGCAAGAGGAAGATTTTGATCCTCCCAGCTGCCTCTAAAACCTTTCTTATTTAGCAAGGAAACATTTTTTTTTTATGCCTTCAATTAAACATTACCTCTACAAACGTGTTCATTAACTCATCCATAAGAATACATAGCCACTCTTTGCTTCAGCGTTTGTACCACTGACAGTTTCCCACTGCAAGCCAAATGAATTCCCCCAACTTGAGAAAATATTTTGAAGGACTTTTTGAAATAATCACTTGATATTTCTAAGTTGTTATCTATTTGACAAGTTATTTATTATTTTCATGAATTATTCTGTTTTGTCTCCTACATTAAAATTCTAAATATTTAATAATCATTTAAGTCAATAGAACAGCTTTGAAAGTATTTATGAAAAGGAGCTTCTAGAATAACGTTTCTTTGATTCAGTACTGTTAGATAAATTAATTTTTTCAATAAAAAGTCATCTCTTAGTAAACATTGTCATTGAATTAAGAAAGACTAGGCAGAAGACTAGGGTGCAAATCATTTAAAAATCAAAATCATACCTCTATATCACATATTTTTTCATTGGAATAGAGATTTTCCACTTAATACATACACTGCAATCATTTGGTATATCTATGTTAGAAACCAAGTTCATTTGTAGGTAAGAGTTATAGTGTTAAAGGATCCTCGTTTAGAGTTAACAGCACAGAATCGGAGACTTTGGAGCAGGGAGGCTAGTAATCAAGCCTCGTCCCTTGAACAACTAAGTTTAGGCTCTTATTTTCTCACAGTTTCTGGGGAAAATAGACATCTCTTCATTTAGTCACCCTATAGAATTTACACTAACAAATGGAATTTGCTCACACATGCAACCAGTTCATTATTCAAATGATCAGGCCCCATCTTTCATGAGAGATGGGTATGAAGGCAACAACATACCATTTTTTCCTAGCACAGAGCAGTACCAAAAATCTTACAGCTCATTCAAAACATGGGTGTAGTGATTTAACTGCAATACTACATGGATATGATACAAAAGCTGGAAAAACAATACAGCCAGAATTTTTCACCTTACTAGACACAACACACGCTGGACAGTTTGAAGCAGACCCACAGTATGCAAAAGTGAGACTTACCAATGCCTTCTTGAAGCATTATAAGCCTATGATCAAAGTAAACATCCAAAATCAAAAAGCTTGGGTTTTCCCAGAGACATCAGTACACACCTACCACATTTAGAACTAATTAGCCCTTAAAGACAGATGGAAAACACTGGAGAGTCTAATAAGACACTGCCTGGAGGACAAGAGAGGAAATGGGTGGTAAGGTGAGAGGGAAAGCAGAAGAGAATTCAGAATCCAATTTAGACTGATCATTCACTTCCAATTCAGCTCTCAGTGCTGCACCTGGTCTCACTTGAGAAGTGCTTATTTCATTAATTCAATTTTACATTTTCTGTACAAGGTATTGGTAGCAAAAAGAAAAAATACGTTGTAGACAGCATCTAGCTGGTCTAAAGTCTCTGTAGAGAGGACTTGGCAGAGTAAAGCACTGACAGACTTTGAATAGAGCTTTAAAGTTTGCTACGATAACTCCTGCATTGCTGAGTGAGTTGACAGGTAGATTGAGCCAATAAGTAAGTTTTGTTGTTATGTAACGGCAGACAGGTGGCACTTGTTGTAAGCAGAACTTTACTGTAATTCAGAGACAGCTATGTGCCTCACCTGTTTGTCTCAAATACATTGTGTTTCCTTCAGGTGAGCTACGGGTTACGTTTACTGAAGATTGAGAGTAGGTAATTGGGAACAATTGTTCCCAGGTATGCCTTTTACATGCCTCCCCTTTCTCTATCACACTTGTCTCCTTAGGAGTTCATCATACAGGAGGTCCAAGCTCTACTCACAAGACTTTCACGTAACATCTACACATGTAGATGTAAAGGGATTTGAACTCAGCTTCCTCATGCCCACTACAGTCTGCATCACATCTGTTACTGTCAGACATATAGGTGCTGCCTATCCATTCACTGTCTGAACAGCAGAAAAAGGCAACAATTGGCATGAACAGATGAAGCTCACTCATTGATTTCCTCACTACTAGAGGACACCAGACCCTATACATTTTACTTACAAATGAGGAGACAGCATGGGACATCCTAGATCCCCTTCCCTCAGGTGCTAAGCAGAAGCAGTCACCATTACTACCCTGAGGCTTTTCTAGCAATCAGGCTGTGCTATTTTTCAGGCATGAGTAACTCTAGTGGGATCTACAGTTTCTTAAACATACTTTAGTCTCTGAGAAGTTACTACTGAGATAACCTACGTGGGATTTCTATTTATTTATTTATTTTGCAATAGAAATAACTTAATTCAGTAAGGCACTTGTAATTACATGTGAGCCTATTTATAATCTAGAATTCAAGGAAGTCAAGAGGGGCTAATTTCACTACACATTTTTCATAAATCTTATGTGAACTCATGTTTACAATTTCAAAATAAAAAAGATGCAGTTTAAGTTCTATGAAGAAATGTTTCATTAGGGGACTGACAGAGAAAGTCAGCACACCTGTACTGAATACAAGGACGTAAATTATGGATACATTAACCAAAAAAATTATTCATAAATGATTGCACAGGGGAACAACCCGAGCCCGTTCTAGCTCCAACTGCTGCATCTGTGAAAAGGACAACAGGCCAAGTTACACGATCTTTGTTAAAAAGATAGATAGCTTCTGAAAATAAAGAAAAAAAGAACAACAACTCACTATCTTCTCATCATTTTGCAAGCAATTAGGTAGTCATGAGCTGCATGTCCTTTGAAGGCTCCCAACCTTTATGGCTAACAAACTGAGATTGTTTAGATTAGTGTAAAATGCAAGGTATAGCCTCACACTTCTTAAGCTTGAACTTCTTGCAGGCTCAGAGATCACACACACAAAGCAACCATCAACAAATATCTTTTGTACCAGTTAAAGAGCGTGGGTTAGCCCTGAATAAGTAACACTACTCCACTAGGGTTTTGCATGCAGTTTCATTTGTATGAGATCTAATCTTGACCTCTTCACCCTAAATTTTTTTTTTACTCCAAGGAATGCAGTCTTTGAGAACACATCTGTATGGAAATCAGCTTTGAAGGCTGTTGTACTAAATACCTGCCAAGTATCTAATACCGAATTTACACTTCCAAAATATGAAGAATAGGATTAAGATATGGAAAACTAAAAGCTATTTCCTCTCTTACATTTTACTCTGCTAAACAAAGTACCAGTATGCTTGCTTTATTTAATGAAAATTGTCATACAAACATCAAATAAGCAGGACAGTTCAGCCACAACACACAAAGTGATTAATATGTCCACTACCTTTCTAACGGTAATTGCGGTTCCCTGCATAAAAAGTACAAGCAGTGAAGCTAGGACTCCTAGGAGACATTTATGCATGTATTTTTATTTAAACACACATTTCATAGAATATCTCAAGTTAGAAGAGACTCACAAGAATCACTGAGTCCAACTCCTGGCTCAGTACCAGGACCACCGAAAATTCAAACTCCATGTCTGAGGGCATGGTCCAAAAGCTCCTTGAACTCCAGCAGCATGGGGCTGTGCCCACTGCCCTGGGCAGCGTGTTCTGTGCCCACCACCCTCTGGTGAAGAACCTTTTCCTAACACCCGTCTGACCCTCCGCTGACGTACCTCCATGACATTCCCTCAGGTTTTGTTTCTGCCACCAGAGAGCAGAGCTCAGTGCTGCCCCTGTGCTCCTCTCATGAGGAAGCTGTAGGCCGCCATGAGACGCCCAAACCTGCACACAGTGCTCGAAGTGAGGCCGCACCACCTCAGAGCAGAGCAGGACAATCCCTTTCTTCACCCAGCTGGCAGTGCTGGGCCAGACGCACCAAAGTTGGCCCTTTTGGCTGCCAGGGCACACTGCTCACTCGGATCCAACTTGCCATTAAGCAGAACCCCCAGATCGCTTTTTGTGAGGCTGCTCTCCAGCCTCTCCTGCCCCACTCTGTACATACATCCAGGGTTGCCCCAACCCAGGTGCAGAATTCAGAACTTGCTCTTGTTAAACTTTGTGCAGTTCGTGACTGCCCAGCAGCCTAATTTGTCAAGATCTCTCTCTCTGCAAGGCCTCTCCACCCTTGGGGCATCAGCAGCTCCTCCCAATTTAGCGTCATCCAAAAACTTACCTAGTTTTCCTTCTCGGAAACGAAAGGCTTTTCCAAAGCCCACTGCTCCTCTGCATTAACTCCTGCAATTATTAATTCCATCACAATGCTTTTCTCTCTCTCATCAGCTTCCTGCTCCGGTCCCAGCTGGTGTGGTGTGAGCAGCTATCTCCAGCCCACAGGTGGGGCCCGTGTTCCTTCAGGCACTGCGCTGGGGCAGGGCTCGCTCTGCTGCCTTTCAGCATCGTCCTGGGAGCCTGAGGAGACAGACAGGGGGTCGTGACTGCTTACCTCACAGAATATCTGGAAAGCTACAGAAATATCAAAGCTATCAGTGTAACACAGGATGAAGCTTTTGTGCTCTTTAACTGAGCATATCTCTCTGAGTG
This sequence comes from Penelope pileata, assembly GCA_013396635.1. Taxonomy (NCBI): domain Eukaryota; kingdom Metazoa; phylum Chordata; class Aves; order Galliformes; family Cracidae; genus Penelope; species Penelope pileata. The sequence goes on from WBMW01002239.1 coordinate 754,471, forward strand.
AGCAGCAGGAGTATTGCTCACCTGAGGGCTAAAGAATTTGGCTTGGAATATGTAAAACCTAAGGTGCCTTGTGAAGAAAAAAAAAAAAGCCATTTATGAATTTACAAGTTGATAGTGCCAAATTAGAAAGCTCTTACATACTAGCAATTATTTCAGGCTATTTGGCTTCTTCCCTTCCTCTCATTTTTGCCTTGGAGTGTGAAGACATTTTCTAGTGCAGGTTAGCACAGAAATAAGTGCTATAATCTCACTGGTCTCTGTTATTGCATGAAAACCAGGAGCATAGCTGTCACCGAGCTGTCGATGCAGGCCAGTTTCCCAGGAGGCCTGCAGCAGCCCCTCTCCCCCTCACACCCCGAGGGTCGGCCGCACCCTGGCAGAAGCCGTCTGTCTCCCCTGTGCTGCGTTTGATCTCGTCTGTGGAATTTCTCTCCATCTCTACTATAGCTTCTAAAACTTTGATTCCGGCAGGAATCAAATTTAATCTGTTTCAGTATATTTTATGCTCCACTGATTTATTCAAAGTCGAATAAAAGCATTGCAGTACTTACGCTTCCTATTTTATTTTGGGAACTGTATTATTAGTAGTCCCATTCAGTTACAAGAATAACTCGAGTCAAGCAGATTAAAAACTCAAGCTACACCTGTGGTATTCAGCTTGCACTTCAATCTTATCCACTACATTAAAAAAGGTCTGGATAAAAATGAGACAGATTAACCTATCACTTGTCTTACAAAAGAGTCTTTATGGCAAAAGAAGATCCAGTTCTATAGCAAGTCTGGTAAATTTTGCCCTTCTTTTGCTGGAAAATATCACCTCTGTACCAAACTATTCCATTTCACTGAACAAAACAAAAAAGTTCTTTTGAGTTCTACATGCAAAAAAGCAGGTTTTAAACATACCCAAATAAAAGAAAAAATACTGTATTTCTTATGTATGTTTGATACTACCAAAAAATGAAAATGCTTTTACTCACTGTTTAATTTTTGCTCTATAACCTATAGAATTATTATTCAAGACTCCTTTTTAAATGAGATTCCTCCATTTCAATTTCTAGTCACGTTCTGGTGCTCTGTAAGGGTTTTTTTGTTTTGTTTTAATATAAAATTAAAATGAGCAAAGGATGAAAATAATAAAATATATATAAGAACAGTCTTAATATAGCATGTGTATTTTCATATATACATACATGAGATGATCAGCTAGTAAATATTTTATTTTGCTTTGTATAGAACAGAATATATCTAGATGAGCTCAGACAGATTGAACAATAAAACAAACATGACAAAATGGGTTTTAAGTCAGGAAACAGAACAGTAAAGCAATTTCCTGAGTTATTTAAATGCTTTCATTGGAGAAATGTCATTACATACTTGAATTACACTGGAATATAATTATATAAACACCACAAATAACAATGTTTTACCCAGAAAAGCAGAAGTTAAGAGAGGGAAATTATTTCCTGCCATTTTTCTTCATCTTAAGAAACATTCTAGTTGTTATAAGAAATAAATCAAAAGAAAGGTTCTAAATTTACTTTAGGAGCCCATGTCCTTAACACTTGTATACACATACTGATCTTTAAGTTTCTGATATGTGAATAGTTCTGTATATGTAGTCCCTCACATTTAAGGTGGGTTTATGACAGCCTTACTCAAAAGCACTCCCTCTGAGCAATTTTGGTGACCTTAATCTGAAATTTAGCTCCAAAATTCAGCTTTCCAGAGGTTACTTATGAACAACTAATTGTAATCTTTGTATAGATAAAGTACAAGGACTTGTGTTCTTTTTAGTTTTTGTATTAAATATGTATATCTTCACAAATATCTCATTAGTCTAACCAAGGTGAAAGATTGAAGAAAACGTTATATGAAAACAGAAAGACGAATGAATGATGCGTTTGTGTACTTCAGGATTTTGAGGTTAAGCGAATTTCAGTAGCCTGAGAGTAATCAGATGAGAAAGGAACTGTTAAATGCATATAGTAGAACATTCAATATAATTTAGAAATTCTCTATTAAATTGTTATAGTTGAGCACAAACTTACACATGTAGGTATCCATCTAACCCCAGTGATTCCAGAGATTCATGCAGAAGAGAGCAGGATTTGAGCCTTTTCCAGCCCCCAAGTACGCAGCAACGTTTGAAAGCCACCTGTGACTTTACTTCCTTTCTCATCAGCCCAAACAACTCCAATTCAAACCAGGTGCACACATTATAAGTTAATGCCATATAGCAACAGTATTGTTCTGGTATGATCTCAAGCTATACTCTAACACATTGCAAATTTAAAAGGAGGCCTGTATGGACATAATTTCAGTTTAAATACATGTAATTCTTCATGAATTGTTCCATAAAACAGTATGTCATGATCAAGCAACTCACTTGCTCAAAGCAATTTCTGTCTTAAATAGCATTTAGAGAAAATTAGTTGCAAGTAAACGATGAGGAACCTTCTCCTCCAAAGCATACAGTACCAAATTGAAGCAGATCCATTCCTACTCTCTCCGCTTCTATAGTCCTTACCAGTAACATCTATATCCAGAAATACAAGAAGACAAACTAAATTTCAGTCTATATCTTTTTCACTCTAGCCTTTGCTGGAGCAAGCTGCATAAGTCAGTCATTTAGCATTTAGGCTTTTTGTTTTTCTTTTTTTATTTCTTGGTTCCCCTAGAGGCAGCAAACGCTATTTCCAAGTGTTCAGCTGGATCTGTAACTGGTCAGCAGCTCTAAGAATTGTTTTGCTTGACTTTCTCTGTGCCTCAGTTTCCCTATTTGCAAAAAAAAAAAAAAAAAAGAGATACTAATGTCCATCTGTTTTAAAGGACTGTTATCTTTGAACTATATTTGAACAATTGTTCTGTGAAAAGACATTCAAGGTAGTACAGCAGAATACTATTGGAAAAACATGTTGGGGTCCATCTGGGGACCAGTGCTCTTTAACATCTTTGGGGGAATGGCTTATCTCATGGGGAGATTTAGGTTAGATGTCAGGAAGAAATTCTTTACTCAGAGGATAGTGAGGCACTGGAACAGGTTGAGGACTTCCCAGCCTTGGCTTGTTCAAGGCCAGGCTGGATGGGACCCTGGGCAGCCTGATCTGGTGCGTGGCAATGCTGCTCGCAGCAGGGGAGTTGGAACTGAATGATCTTTGAGGTTCCTTCCAACCTGAGCCAATCTATAAAATCATAGAATCACAGAATCCTTAGAGTTGGAAGGGACCTTTAAAGGTCATCTAGTCCAACTCCCCTGCAATGTACAGGGACATCTACAGCTAGATCAGGTTGCCCAGAGCTTGGTCCAGCCTGACCTTGAATGTCTCCAGGGACAGGGCTTCACTGTGATTCACTGATGATTATAAAACAGGCAGTATGTGAATTAACTCTTACCTGTAATAGTCAGACTAAGAATAGACAGCAGCTATACAAGATAAAATATTTAAAATGTTTAGGAATTTTTTATTTAAAGTTTGTCAGTCTAATCTTTTTAAATCACCAACTGTGCTTTATGAAAGTGGTCTTGTTTTTTTTACTGGTTCAGCAAAATACTAGTGATTTTCAAAATGAGCCATAAGTAGAAATTTTATACTTTTTAGGAATAACTTGTTTCCAATATATGTTTTCCTTACACTTAGGAGCTCTGTCAGTGCCACAGCACCATGCCAAATAGTTATGGGCCTCATGTTCTAACTTCTTACTGAAGCTGATGTTTATCATGCTTCTGAGATCCTTGTTTGTAAACTTATTAGAAGCTGACTGTGAGATTGTGTGCATGAAATACCACAGCAGCTGTATGGAGAATAGAGTTTCATAGAATCATAGAATGGCCTAGGTTGGAGGGGCCCCCAAGGATCACCTGGGTCCAACGCCCCTGCCACAGGCAGGGCCACCAACCTCCAGATCTGGCACTAGATCAGGTTGCCCAGACCTGGCCACAGTACTCCAGATGGGGCCTCACGAGGGCCAAGTAGAGAGGGACAGTCATCTCCCTGTCCCTGCTGCCACCCCTCTTCTGATGGAGCCCAGGATACCATCGGCCTTCCGAGCTGCAGGAGCACGCTGCTGGATCGTGTTCAGATTTTCATCCACCAGGACCCCTAGGTCCCTCCCTGCAGGGCTGCTCTCAAGGAGTTCTTCTCCCAGTCTGCATGCATATCCGGGATTACTCCAACCCAAGTGCAGAACCTTGAACTTTGCTGTGTTGAACCTCATTAGGTTCACACGGGCCCACCTTTCCAGTTGCTTGAGGTCCCTCTGGACGACATCCCTCCCTTCTAACACGTCATCCGCACCACCCAGCTTGATGTTTCTGGTTGTTTTGTTTTTGGAAAATAAAATGGAAAAAAGTATACATTTGTGCTTCAATTTTTTTTGAATAAAAAAGTTACTTTTATTAAAAAAAGTTATCTGGAGTACTTAAAATGCTGTTAATCTAGCAAAAATCTTTGAGTGCTTTATTCCTCCTTATGGAGAGATGAAATACTGACATTAAAAGGAATGAACAGAAAGTCAAGTTATACTACCATAATCCCTCAGGATAGAGAATTTCTGTTGAAGATAAATAAATCAAGTACAAGGGGAAGTCAGGTGAAGTATAATACTATTTGGGAAAAAAAAATTAAGGCAATAATATTCTTTTGCAAGCAATGGCATATATTTTTGGCCATCAATAGAAAGAGTTTTTTCTTCATAGTGCATTTATTTATATCCCAGAATGAAAGCTATGCTTGCACAGCAGGGAATAGAAAAATCTGATGTGTTTCTATTATGAAGATAATCTATATTTACTATTGTCAACAATTCAGATTGTGCCCATTTTAAAATATTGCCTATCCTTAAATAAACCAGTTCACTCAATCAATAAATGTTAAATCAGGTAAAGACAGAATTTTTGGAAATTCAAAATGTAGAGTTTGGCAGTAATTTGTTTAGCATCAACAAAACTTGCTGCTGAAGCATGTCTCACCTGATATCTGACTTGGGTAAGAGAGAACATGCCGACATAGTTTCCCATTGTGCTCTATAACAAAGCCGTTTGCTTGTCCAGCATGCAGGAGGACAAACTAAACTGTACAGAAGGACTCAGAAGAAAGAGATTACACACCTGGTGCACTTCATATTAATTCCATATCCTGTTAGTGTCTCAAGAAGTATCCTGTCAGAAAGAGGGAGGACCTGGCATACAAAAGCAGTAGAATACAGCAGACATAGAAGACTAATTTAAAGAAGTCATAGGAGCACAAAGAAACTAATTGTTGTGTTTGGGAATACTGGAGAATGGAGATTTGAATTCAAAAGCAAACTTTTTCTTCTTTCTGAACATTTTGTTAAAGTGATATGACATTTCCACAGTAATAGGATTGGAAGGTACCTGTTCCAAAGTATGGAGTGAATCTTCAGCAAAGGGCAGTGGAACACTGTGGGAGTTTATCATTTACACTGGTTGATAGCAGTGTTTTTCATTACCAATTCTCACATGGCCTTGATTTTATTCACACTGTTCTCCAGAGGTTTTTATGTTAGCCACTCAAAGGCAACTGCAGTGGAACTATGTGACAGAGCAGGACAGGGTGGGCAAAAGCCAAATAAAGACAGGAAAAAATGTGGAGAAAAATCATGCCAGACTCTGAGGACAGAACCCTTCAAAGAATTTGTTCAACTTGCAAAGGCCACAGGGACTTAAGTCTTGAGCACTGCAGAAGTGGTTACAGATGAGCCATTCCAATTTTTGGTCAAACTGAATTTAAGGCTGTAAACATCCAGGTTTCCTGAGGATTTTCTGCAGGAGAAAAGGAGAAGATGGTTCAAGAAGATAGTTGAAGTCATTCCAGCAGTGTGTCTACATGTGACTCCATAAATATATTTCAACCACTTAGAGAAAACTCTTCCCAATCTTCTGCTATTCTTATATCTGCACACATACCTACCTTCCAGGAGTGAACTAGGTTTATTTATTTGTTCAGGCTAACAACATTTAGGGATATAATGTTCTCTCTTTTCCATAGAGGGAAGAAGCTCAAAGATACTGGTGCCTTGTATTTCAGAATAAATGACTGCATATTTTACTGGTCATGAAACATCAGGAGGATGGGGTTTCAATCAAAAAAAAGTCCAGCTTTCTTTCATCTTCCTGCTTTTTTTAGTTCACAGAAGGACACATGAAAAAGCCAATTAAACAAGACAAAATGAAAAAGAGAAAGATGGAAAGAAAGATATTTCAGAAAACCTTTTTCTTTTGTACTCATACTGGTTTTTATTATTACAAAGTAATGCCTCCTATTTTAGCATGTAGGTTGCTCTGAAAATAATGCCTCCTATTTATTTCCAGCGAAATGACAACAGATACAAAGAGCACAATAGCACTCTTTGGTAGAGCAAATTCTCAGCTACAAAACTACTACTTTTCAACATAGTCACCACCATTATCTATGCATTTTTGCCAGTCATGAACAAGAGCCTGCATGCCATGCTCATAAACATCTGCACCAGCAGAGCTGCCCCACTGTCACTGTCGCCACAGCTGAAATGCACCACCACCTCCTCACTGTGCTCACATCCACTGTTTGGGCTCCATAACATTCAGAAAGTGTCAACGAATGTCAATGGATGTGTTGTGGTTTGACCCAGCAGACAGCTGAGTCCCACACAGTTGTTCGCTCACCCTCCCCCCTCCCANAAACTAAGACAGGGTGCCATTTTTTCTGCACAGAAGAATTCAGTGACACCCCTTTGCTCCATCCACACCCCTATGTCAGACGCCATTCTGCCAGACTGCCTCTTTGCTGCCATCTGTCACACAGCAACAACATGGAACAGAATACTGTTGAGAAGGTTGAACCTCTGCTGTTGTACCACTAACATCCACCTCTGACATCACAGCTGAGAATTTGCTCTATCAAATAGTGTTATTGTGCTCTATGCATCTGTTAGTTTCCATGGAAATAAATAGGATGCATTACTTTCAGAGCAACCTATGTAGATTCTGATGACCAAAGATGCAATCAGATTATCAAAAAAGGACAGACAGATTAGCATGCTGGCAGATTTGCAGAAATTCTGTTTCAGGTAGGGAATCTGAGCACAGTATTGCAAATGCCTAAGCTACATTATCTTTGTAAACTTCTTCCTCTCAGGGACCTTCAGGAACTGCAGAAAGATAGCATACTGGCATGCAAAAATGCCTGTGTACTTGGGACATATGGCATGTAATATATGTTCAAAAGAAAGGGCCATCCCTGTTTGACAACACATATTGCTCACGCTGCTAATAGAAAATAAGGCATTCTCACAAGAGCTAATAATAGAAGAATATGTCCTCTTCTCTTTCAACCATGGTAATAGCTTTAACATTATCCATGCCTTTTTCAAAAGCTCTTGGCTTCTGTAGTTGTTGGCACCCAGGCAAAGAGGTTGCAGTCTTGTATTGCTTTTTTATGCGAAGCTTAGAGAAGATGGTAAAATAAGTGTTTCTTTAAGACCCTTTCTGGCATTCCTTACTCTAAATATCAGGTAGAACATTTTCAGTCAACAGATACAGTTCACACTGCTGTAAGGCACTACAGTTTGCAGCATATGCAGTTCTGGATGGTAGAGTTGTCGTTAATTGTGGCTATGACAGGTAAACAAGGCAGTTATTGGAGACATCTTGTAGAGATTCATTGCTAGGAGGCAGGTTACATCCATATCTCAGAGGAAAAGATGGTGAGGGACCCTACGAAGAAAAATTCTTATAGTGATAAGCAAACAATGGGATGGATAGAAAAGCACATGGGAGTTTTTAATACCAATTTAGAAGCTCTCCAAGTCTTCTATTTATTCAAAACATGCTGGTAATTTCATTAATATGTTTGAAACAAGTCTCTACCCCTGCACACCGTCATCCAGAGAAGTGCTAGCTGCTTATGATAACCTTCACAAGGAAACATAACTAATAAAAATTTAACCATGGCATCATAGGCATGCCTGAGACCATACCCTTTGAACAGACATAATGTCCTACTTGAAATATTTCCCTGTTATCTTGATTTTCCTTTACTCCAGCTCTTGTTTCCTTCACGAAATTCTCTGGTTTGAGCTGGCAGAGCTACTTCAGGGCACTGTTGGAGGCTGATGCTTCTGCTCATGCACTAACAAGGTACAACAGTTTTAAATCCTCACAAACACTAATGCAATCCCTAGGCTAAAATTACCAATTGATACCAAAATTTCGTATTTAAAGAACACGTTCTGTCATATTAGCAAGCTTGAAGAAAGTGGTTTCAGATATCTGCTTTTCTAAGGATAGTCTTACATTATGGTTTTCTTTCTTCCTCTTAGCTACAAAGTTCTGTGACTGTCTCTGTCTCCACTTGTCTCTGTCCACAGAATTGCTTCTTTACTGTTCAGCTGCCTGTTGTTGTGTTTATCCATCCCCGAGGAAAGAGTTAGAGGAGTAAAGAGGAAAACATCTACAATTAAATTGCTCTTTAACTTGTCCCTTCCTCTTGGCAACTTCAGGTTGTAATTCACTTTAGAAAGAATAAATAATGTAGGGTTTTACATTCATATTTTCAGTAGAAAAGGAATGCCGGGAGTTACAAATTCCTGCAGAAAAGATAACCACATTCAGGGGCCAAAGATTATAAAGACAAATCTCTCAAAAAGGTCTCTAAGACAAGAAACACTTTAAAAAAAAATAAGCAAAAGAAAAATCTAAGTTTGCAATGTCTTGCAGAAATTCTTAATTTCAGTACGGTGGTTTTAGAAGAGATGTGTGTGTCTGTCTATAGGCATAAGTACAAAGCAAACGTATCTTACACAACCGTAAGAAGAGGTTCAGGGCATACCTATAAGGAATTTCTCTCCAATAAACATCTTGCATAATTTAACCATCAGTTTGTGCCCCGCACAACGAACTGAGTTTTTGTTTTTGTTTTTTTTTTTTTCATCCTGACTTTTATTAGCTCCAGGTTGTGCAGGTCTGCAGCAAACATTCTCTGATTAGTGCATTTTGCATGCCTTGTTCTCTTGACAATCAAATGAAAGCAAAGGAACTCAGCAAACAAACTAGAAAGCAGAACTGTCTTCAAGTCTAGCGACTCAGAGGTCCAGTGGGAAAGCTCTGGAATCTCAAACTTGAAGATTGGCTGAGGTGGTGGCAAGGTGCCTCCGGAGATCATCTAGTTCAGTCCCAGGATCAGAGCAGGGTGGCTACAGAAGGTTGCTCAGGGCCATGTCCAGTACAGTTCTGAATACTTCCAAGGATGGAGACTTCACAACCTCCCTAGGAAACCTCTTCCTATGTTTCATCATCCTGACAGTAAATAAGATTTTTCCTTATCTTTAAAAGGTATCCTCTGTATTTCAATTTGTACCCTTTCTCTCTTGTCCTGTTGTCATTGGTCTTCACTGAAAAGAGCCTGGCTCCACATTATTTTCATCCTCCCTTTAGTATTTATGAACTCTGAGAACTGATATCCAGCTGGCTGGACCTCAACAAGTTCTACTTCATAGGATTACTTCCCCTCAGGTGCAGAACTTTGCCTTTGTTGAGCATCTTGAGATTTCCGTCAGCCCTCTGAATGACAGCACAACCACCTCCTGAATCCAGCACCGCTCCCAGTCTTGCCTCATCTGCAAAGCTGCTGAGGATGCACTCTGTCTCATCATTTGGGTCAGTGAGGAAGTTGTTAAGCAGTATTGGAGCCAGTGTTCCCAAAGGCCAGTCTTACCAGTAAAGACCAAGTCCGAGAAGGCAGAGTAGGCTCTGTCAATGCTGGGTAGAGGGCATGATGATGGCCATTGGTAGGGGAAGAATTTAACTAAAAAATGAGAAGGCTCTGTCTGGCATGTTCAAATACTTCTCAAGTCTGGGTATTTCACTCTACTGATGCATTTAAACAGCACTGATATATATTCCCTGCACAGGTCCAGCGAAAGCAAAGTGCCTACTACAGACAAAGAATGGCTCAAAATGATTTCTCCAGCTCTAGTACAAAGACCCAGGATTGGTGTTCTTCCACAGCTCATTGATTGCAGATTTGTCCAGTCAATTTTCATATATGATAGTTTTTGTACTGCAAAAACATATAAAGGCGGAGAAATGTTTTTGGAGCATGCTATATCAGAATTGAAACAAGTAACTAAAGAGCAAATACAACCGTTTGCACCTCCCATAAATTGATGCTTGATTAGATGTGGACAAAATGGGAAAAAAAGTCTCTCATCAATGAGCTTGGACAGTGAAAACTAAATAGAGTAAATAATGAAAAATACATGAGATTAAAATTTTTTTGATCTCTAAATCCCATAAGATGTTATTATAAACAAAAGTGAAACAATGAAGCCTGAAATAAATGCAGCTTGATTTCCTGTGGATTTGTATCTCATTATTTAAGCTCTGATTTGAGCTTTTCCTCTGGTATGGGAATTTATAACCTCTCACAAAACACGAGCTCTCTCTGCTGTTTTTCACCAGTCAAAATGCTTATGGGGTCTTATCTTTACTATACTTCCAAGAACTCAATTATCTTTGATGCTTCTGCCCTTCTGTCAAATTTGGTTGACATCAGCCAGTGGGTTCAAAAGTTACTAGACGAGACATTTAGACAGATACACACAGACCAAACAAATGCAAAAATATTATTTCTGTAAAGAAACAAGGCTAAAAATACTTATAGTATAAACTTTTATGTTTTTATGTCCAGTTTCATGTACGGGGAAACCTGCGACACCTGGATCCTAATAATATGGAAATACTAAGGAGCAAGTCAGACAGCTGTTTGAGAATTTTCAGAGGAAAAAATAGCAATACAAGACTTTCTAGCAGCTAAAAGGTTTTGTGGCAATAGTTCTCTGACCCTTGCAAATCTACAAAATAACACCAAATGCTAATGAAAATCAGCTTCTTACTAAAATGTTGCGAAAGTAGCAGGTGTGAGCTCATGTGAGCTCACAAGTCCTGTGTATGGACTATAGGGCTCAGTTCAGTAGTTTCTCTGTTTTCAAGACACTGGTAATTGTCCAATTCACTTATTTTATTTTTACCTATTTAGGTCAGATAGAGTGTGTAATTTTGGATTAAATTTAAAACTGCAGATATGCTGCCCCATTTTTATTTATCCTACACTTTTTACATCTAAATAACCTGAAAGCAATGTACCCAGACTTTTCATTTTGCTAAATAAAGCACATGAAGTAAGATTATTGTAATGAATTTTATGGCTTTTAATGCAAGGGTTATAGTCCCTTATCAGAAAAATAGACTACCATGATTTTTTAAAGATGCAAAGATTACTCCTGTAACACAGGCAATGTCTTTACATGTATTCATTTATGAAAAGAATCACAAATGAAAAGATTAACCTGACCACTGAGGACACATTTAATATAAGCCTACCTCAGGCTCATCATTACCCATATGGCATTGCTGACCTTGAAAAGCTTTCATGTTAGCCAGAAAAGGTGGTACAGATCTAGGATACAGAACTCAAAAAATGCATTGCCATCCAGACTGTGTTCATATCTTTGCGACACAATTATTATCACGTTTCTGCCTTAAAATGACACTTAGTTTTGTTCTTCATAGTTAATTTATTCAGGAGCCTTAATTTGAACAAACAAACAGAACATTTATATGAATTCCAGGAGTTTGTCTGTGACAAGAACAGCTGAGATAAAAATATCACAGTACCTGACCTCTCTTGACAGAGAAAGTCAAAGACAGAAGGGCACCTTCCAGCACCCATTTCTGAAGAGAAGTTAGTCTAGCAGAAATAGACTGCAAAAGGAGGCCCAGGATCATGAAGGGACAAGTTGAGTCCCGCTGGGACTCAGGCAGGGGAACAGTTTTTCAGCACAGGGCACCTATGATACCATGGTGCCAAATCTACATGGTGCAAGAGTAGATTGCACTTGAAATCAGCACTCAGAAGAGGGAAGCAGCCTTCTGACAGGAGAGCTTCCCTACTTCTGAAAACTCTTACAGTTGATGCTCTTTTGCAGACTTCTGCGTACAGGTCCATGTCTGACTTTTCATTAAGCTGCATAAGTAAGAACTATAGCATTTTTAGCAGCAGGATAAATAAGGGGTTTTTTTAGGCTTCCTTATTATTAAAGAGACAGAAGCCTGATGTTTTTGATTATTCTGTGGGTTAGAAGTGTTTTCAGTCCCATGACAGTGGGTACTAATAAAAACCAATCAGTAAATAAAATTCTTACTGCAGCATCTGTACATTTTTTTGTACTTACGATTAGGCTTTGCTTGCATTGAACCACAGGAGCACAGAGAGCCATCGTGTCTTGCACCTCTGAAAACTTGCCTTCAAGAGAACAAAAACATTGGCAAGATAAACAGAAAAAGCAAAATAAAATAAATACAGATTGCACAGCATGACATATTTTTAGTCAGATGAATAAGCAGATTCAGCAAAATCAGACATAACTTGTCAGCAGCTAACACTTCTCTGTGATCTTCATGGTTCATATTTCTTGTACAACAACAATCATAAGGCCTGTAATTTTTTTTTTATTTTAAGGTCTTCATTCATGTGCATTCATTTCTACTATGTTTGAATTTATTCCACTCCCATTAAATTGTAAGGATACGCTTTCAAAACAGAAGCAAGATTCACACTTTTTCTTCTGAAACTCTCCATTTAGCTGTGTCCACAACAGTTTGGGATGGCTGAGATGTGATGCTGCAGTTAATTCTGCAATTCAAATAGTGAAAAGCAGAAACATTTAATAATTCTTTCTACAACATCACTGTGACAAGGCAAACAAAACATACTCTCCCTGGAAGTGAGGGAGGACAGAAATGATAAGATATATATATATATTTTATCAGTCTATGCTGTGAAATACACACAAAGACAGAAAAGGTAAAAATGGCAGCACATGTAGCACTCTCCTAGGGTACCTTTATCAGGGAGCTGCGTGAGTTAGGCTCTTCCCAGCAGCCTGTAGTTACCCTCGGTTCATGCTGGTCAGGTCTTTTACCAGGAGAGTTTTTCTTTCAGTATTTATGTAGTGCAGCAGGCAACTGTTTACCTCAGAGGCATAAAAGTAAATCCGGATGTGTTTGATCCATAGTGCCACAGCAGCTCTGTTGCCTATGGAAACAAAGGCTCCTTTTCAGAGAGTTCACACAAGAGGCCCTGTGATGCTAGAGAGAGCCATCTATTTCAGCCACGGTATTATTGGTCGGTATTTTGATGCGTGTGTATATATATACATACACGTACATACATGCACATATATATTCATTTATGCATACACACATACCCTAGATTCTTACCTCCGTAATATTCCAGTAGGATCAGAAGAGACAGTTCCCGAGTCTCATATTAATTTTAAGTTACTTTATTTAAACAGCATAATCCCCTTTTAAACAAATTAATATATGAAATCTAATAAATGTTCAAGCTATAACCATCTGCTTTCTTCCTCCACATTTCACAGTGGAGGTTGTTATGTGCTTTGTGGACAGCGACTTGGCAAATCTGTTTTGTATTTACTCACAAATTCGGCTTTTGAAGAAGACCCTGAGCAGGGAGTTTTGAGTTGCTGCAGAGAATGGATAACATACCAGAAGCATCCTTGCTAAAGCTTTCCTTTGAAAATCTCTTATTTGTGAATATGTTATAACTTTCTAAGCACCATTCATGTGTAGGCTTCTGTACCTTTTACAGATAACCGATCAAGTATGCCACATTTCAACAAATCTCAGTGCACAGTGTTTGTTACAACTCTTTTCCCAATGAGAGTCTGAGATGATACAAGAGATATGGTGAGATCCAGAACTTGAATGCAAAATGCATGATATCTTGCTCTTAGTATAATACAATCATGGGTTAAATCTTCAGTTGTTGACATCTGCATTTCAAGTGTTGGAAAGAATATGGTTCAGTACCTCCTCCCTCTTTACTGTCATCATTAAAGAGTATATTAGAAAAATGCATACTGTATGTGACTTTGCTAAAGACCTCTTGTATGAATCTTCAGATTTCAATCTGAAAAGGCAAGTAGCAGCTAAGAGCTTGTTACTAAAGCTGCCTTTACATACAATTCACCTATCTGTATAACTTGCTTATAATTTTTGCATTTGGACATACGCATGCTCACATTACTAGATTTATAAATAAATCAACAGTTCTTAACACCTTCACCTAAAACGAGCACCCTCATTTTCACATTTCTGTGGAAGCATTAGTTTATACAAAGTGATAATGTTTTATACTAAACTAAAAGAAAACAGTTTAAACTCAGTCAAATTGAGTTATGATTCTTCATTAAGAACCTAGGGTCAAAGAAGTCTTGAAAATATCATCTGTATAAATATTCATATACATATGAACAGAAAACTTCAGAAACAGATCTGACATCAGAGACAAGGAACAGCTTCTCCACTTTGCAGTAGATGACTAAGATCATTTGAATGATTTATTGATAACCCAATGTACAGAAGTGCAAAGAGAACAGGCTGGACAAGTTACCAGAATCTTTTTAATGTCCAGAGTTGCATATGCTTGACAAGTAAATGCTTCTTTAATTCTTTCCTATTCTACATAAACAACAAACCAAACCAAGTATTCATACTGGTTGACAGCTGGCAAGGTTTAGGCCTTACAGTAGATACCCTTTGCAAAGTAAGGAAGAAAATCCCATCCTGTTTTCTCATAAAACATAGCTCCTAGATTGATAGTCCACTTAAAGTAATTTAGGGTTTTTCTCTCTATATAGACAATAGAGCAAAAGACAGAATGCTACTTTCTAAAGGGGCGAGCTACGTGTTACACTTTATTGCAACAATAACAGCTAATCTCAATGTTTTTCTTCAAATTGTGCTCAGAATATCTGACAAAGCAATAATTATACAGCAAACTCATCATCCTAAAAACATAAGAAATGGGAGGCAGAAATTATAAATAAATGGCAAAGGTCAGATGAGCACATTCAAGCAGTTGGAATAACTAAACTTCTGGATTACAATCTTTAAAGGTTTAGAATAAAGGAAGATTGTTAATAGAAAGCCCAGCTTTAACTTCAAAAGCTATTNCTAACAAGAGGGGGTTGAACAAGAGAAAAAATTCACATGCAAAAGCAGGCACATTTGACAAGTTTGGTAATACATGAAAAGAACTTAAAGTATTATGTTCGGCTTAAAAGATTAAAAGATAGAAAAATAAAAGTGTTCTTCTTAATTAGAGAAGCCATATGCTCAATGAAATAAATCCTGGTAGTAGGATAGCTTGTAATTACAACCTTATTTTTAAACAGATCCTGTTAATTGTGTTACGTTCTTTATCTCTCATTTATTTCTTATAATGTTAAGATCACAGGGTTAATACAAAGAAGTGCACTTCACAGTTGAAAGAATACCACAAAAGTAATTTTACTATCCCTCCTCCTACAGACAGGAGGCAATAAACATGGCCTTACACATTAAATGTTATCTTCTCTATAGTGAAAACTTAGAAAATAAGAAAATTAAATATTTTTTTTAAAAAAACCCTCCCATCATGACATTGTCTTGCTCAATATCCTGCCTATATGGACACAATAATTAAAAGCATTGAAATAGAAATAAACTTGGAGTATTGCCTATGCATTCTACAGCCAGAAGGAGTAAGACATCCACGCACCTGTCTCACCTGAGTCCTACACAATGGGAATTGACTTTTTTTCTGTTGTTGTTGTGGTTTTTTGTAGTAGTTTTTATATGAATGGTATTAAGTGATGACTTGTGCTTTTAGGAAAAAAAAAAATTCTTATTGATAAAATTTACCCATACTTATCTCTTCTAAATTAGAATATCTGTAACAAAACATTCACCCAAGAACTCCAAAAGATCACTGCCATTGTATTACTTCTATTAGGAAAGCTTGTTAAGAGGTAGTTTCACATAAAGGAGTGAACATCAATTTCATAGAGATACAGGTATGTTTTTATAACTCTATAGTTTGTGAGCTTCAATCACAGTTTTTCCAGATTTCCAGCACAACCAAAATCAGTCAGCCTATATAAAAACATGAATCAGCCTGTATGTATGTTAGTTAGAAGCATAGCTCACTTGAGAACAAAACTTCTTGCTGAGAAATTTAACGTAAACAAATTCAAGACAACATTTTGGCTGGGCTGTACATGCAGTCCAGTGACGCTCAAGTGCCCTTTCTTACTATGTGCTGAGCACCTCACAGGTTGTGACTGTTTCCGCTGCTCGCTGGTACTGGCGCTTACCTGTATTCACTGCCACCAGTCCTACTTGCACGCATACTGTGCAGCTCACTTTCCTGCAAGCATTAACATCAAGCAGCTGAAACAGGTTTATGCCAGTTCTGCTGTTCTGATTGCTGAGCAAAAAGGACAGGAAATCATTATAGTCAAAACATTTCTAAAAAAGGTCACTTTAATACAAAATTACATCAATCACCTAGAAGAAAAAAAAAGTACATTTCAATTCAATTCATGTCATTCGTTCATGGGCTAATATCAGCTTTAGTTTGAAAAAGTTAGGTCTCTTCTGGAGAAAAATCATTAAAAATTAAACGTCTTTCAAGAGAGATTTAAATCCCGAGCAAGAAAGTAACATTGCATACGCTGTTTCATATGATAATCCAAATGGTTTATTGAAAACTTTTTGCTGAAGACATTATTGTGAAAGTAGTTTTAATGCAAGAGAACCAGCTAGAGAAAATGAGTATGGATGAAGGATTTCTAATTCTTTACCCTGGTCTGGTTACATTCACCATAGAATCCAGGGCTTTAATTCACATGTGACATTATACAAGTGAAACAAGTCAGAATTATTATACCTATAAATTCATAATACATGCACATATCCAAGACCGTTAGACACACTAGAGGAAGTACCTAACTTTATGTAAAATTTCAGGGGCTGACTTTGACATGGCACATTCTAAGAATTTCTTTTGGAATTGTAGACAAGCTGTTTTATGTCTAAAACTTTTTACTGGCAATGGCTAATTGAATTTGTACTATAAATACAGTCCCAGCTTTCAACCATTAATACTCACATATGACAGCTAAAGTCAATAAACTTCCAGTGACTTCAGTGGTACAGGACCATGCCCATACATCTTAATTGAGTCTACAACCCCACTTTTATGTATGGCAGGGTACATAAGCATGTTTAGCTTTAAGTATGCATTTAAATGGCACTGAAGGACTTAATCATGTGTTAAGTGATTTGCTGAAGAAGTATAGATGAATGGTTTGGAGACTAGTACAGTGGCATTGGATTCTACATGAGCAAAAAAATTCTAGTTAAATGCTACATAGTTAAAACTTCATGCGTGTATAATTTACAGACATACAAAGACACGAAGAAACAATATAATTGCACATATTTTTTAAAAACAGATTCACAAATCTCAGCACCCTATGTATCATAACAAGGTACATATCCTGCAACATTAAAATCTATCTAGCATTTGCAGGGTATTAGCTGGTGGGATTAGTCAACTGCACAAGTTTAATTTAAATGAAGGTTTTTTCAGGGCTAAGGGCTAACCTTATAAATCTGTATGTACATTGCCATTTAAAAAATATATGCAGTTGCTTTTTGCTTTAATTTTGATCTATTTGTAACACATCCATATACAGATTAGTAAATTCAAAACATATATTTAAGCTGCTTAATTTCAAATCAGCTAGAACACTGTGTTTTGAAAAAGCTGGTACAAAAGTGAATGTCACCGAAGAGACTGCAAATGAAGAAACAGAGAGATGCTCCAGTATGAAGTAGGATGAAAACAGAGCTGAGAATATGAAGAAAGAACAACTGAGTGCACACAAAAATAAATAAAGATAAAATAAAATAAAACAACAAAAAGTCCACAGAGGAAGAAAAAAAAAATCCCATACAGTGATAATTACATAATTAATTACACTGGCCACCAAACTGTGTCATCATCACTTTTTGGGGGTTGGGATACCTGTGCTGTGAACGTTGAGGTTCACTCAAGAAAAGTTTACTACATCAAAACTATAGTTCACCAGCTGAAATTTCCTAAAGTACCAGTTTGCAAGCTTTACAAAATCCCACACCCCATTCCTTTTGTACCAAGTGTGTTCAATCCAATACGCATGAATAAACCAGGGATTTCAGTCACTTAAAACAATCAGGCCTTTCTAAGTTGCAGTCCCCCTCAAAAACACACCTGAGCCACTAAACTCACCACTAAGTTCACAAACTCAGCGTAGTTTCTGTGCTGGGGTCATTCTTGAAGATACGGAGCTATCCTGAAGCGCTGCAGACCTGCTGCTGCTCTGTGGCCCTAGGAATGTCATTGCCATTTAGCTGCAATGGTGGAATCTGAATTGCTTTCTTTGTGGTTTCCCCAGACATGGTTTCTAAAGGCGACAATAATAATTAGCCCTAAATGCTTTGTGTGCTGTACAGAAATGTAAAATATGTCCAGCAGGCAATGTTATTTTTTTAAAAGTCTCTGCCAGCACTTTGATCACAGAATGAATTGTCTGGAATACTGTGAACCCTCCACTTATTGAAAATGAAACTGGGGTGTTGTATCAATGAAATATATTTTATTGTGTTCTGTCAATGAGACATATGTCATTATATTATCAAGGTACAGATTCAGACTATAAAATCAGCTTTCCATTTCCCTTAATAAGAGACTGTCCCAAAAGTAAATTGGGTTTTCATCACCGTGTTCTTAATAAGAATAAAACATTTTAGTTCTCTTTGTTAAAGAGAAAGCTAATATAGAATACAGAATTTATTAAGTCTGTGCAGTGAGCAGTTAAAGGACTGCCAAACTGCTACCAGATCGTTAGTCAGAAGGGAGCATGAAGATATATATATAAAGCTCTCTGAGGAGAATATATATATATAATTCTTCAGGTAATAGAAAAAGAAGAATATTTTAATATTGAGAAGAGTGGTAGGAAGGAAATGGTAAAGGTACAGAAAGACAACTAGCGTTTCCAGAAATTTGAAAAAGAAAAAAGGTGCCTTTGATACTTTTGTTGTGTTTTCAGGAGATGAAAGAAAAACTTGTAACCCTTCAAAGAGGCAGTGAATATAGACACTGAAAAATCACTACAGCATTTGAAAAGAAAACGGGATCTTATTTTATGACCATATTACTGTGGACTGCCTCTTTTATTATATAAGGGGTCTCGCTTTTCTGTTCTGTCAAGAAGACTTCAAGGTCAAAATATCTGTGTGTTTAATGCCACTTTAGATGCCAATGAAGGGAGATTACAAGAAAAATGAGAACCCTGAGGCTTGCCAGGCCTTTCTGGGATAAATGCACCTGGTAAGGGCAAGGTTATATAAATGAAGAGAATCCATCATCTGATATTGTTGTGGTGGATTTATTTACATTTAAAGAAAAAAAAATGTATTAAAATATTTGAAGATTGTTCATATACAAAAAATAATTTAACAGCAAAGAAAATTAATCTGGGTAATGAGAAGTCAAAAATTCGTCCTTCATTTCAAGTAAAGGGAAGCAATTTTTAGGGGAATAGAGGAAGGCAGAGTTTGATATAGAACTGCAAATGAGGCTAAACCCTTTCCAAATTGGTATAGTCCACTCCCTGGAAACAGAAAGAGATCCTGAAGGTAAACCAAACCAAGACCAAAGGGAACACTGTCCTACCTTTTTGTAACTAGAAGCGCAACATGTTGCACAGACAATTTGTTCTGCTAGGCATAAACGTTGTGTCAAACTCAGCAGCTCAATAAAGAGGATGCAGATGTTCATGTCCTTTTCTCAATAATCTGTGGAAGTAAAAGATGGTTTCCTGGGAAGTTCAAGGTCTAGAGGGCATACTTTCCATCCATTTAGTATCCCTCTTGTTCAGATTTGGAGTGACATCCCTCTCTGGTACACAGAGCTAACTGATGCTGACATCAACTACATCAAAGAGGGAATTATTATTATTGCAGCAAATTTCACTGTCATTTGAAAAGATCATGCCTTTGCTTAGAAACTGTACTGCTATAATGGGATTATACATTTTAGAAAGCAAAGAAAGAGCTGGTGCAGGTGTTAGGAAACTGTTTGTATCTTGCTTCAAGAAGTAAAAGGTATCAGGAAAGGAAGAAGAGACCTTTACAGATGGGCTTAAATGAGGAAAGAGACAGACCAGAAAGAAACGCAGACACTGTGTAGACAGAGGGGCTGGCCAGAAGATTAAAGTGTCAGAGTTTGACCACTGGTTCAGGAGAATAAATGGCTGTATTTACATAAGTTTCTCTGCCAAGAGAGAACCTCACACACTAATAGAAACTAAACTTCTATGAGCATGTGTGCAAATAAACAAAACATAGCCAATTTCTGTATGCTACTGCGGCATTCACCCTTCAGTACAGGAACCCAGAAACTCTCTTGCCCATAAAATCTCCCTTGAAATCTTTTCATAAAGATGAAAAAAGATTCACTTCATCTTTCATGAAAGATGAAGTACTGGCAGATTACTTTCTGCCAGAGTATTGTCCTCTGGTGTTTGCTGTCTCAACTATGAGACATCAGAAAGGCAGAATCTGCAGGGGCAGATGTTAAAATACATATTTTAAGAACAGAATAATACATATAGGAGAGTGACACCTTTCACCACTTCCAAAAGGTACTTCAGCATTAGGCAGGGACTTGAGCACAGTACTGTAAGCACTCACTTCAGTTCCATTCTCGTTCTTCCCTATTACACAGCTTGTAGATCTCCATTTTTCACTAATTTTTTGACTGAGCACTTCACCAAGAACAACAGAAAAGAGAAAGGCTATAGTGCTCAAAGGAGCTAATATCCACCCTTACTTGTGGAAGCAGCATATAACCAACTTAAGTTGCATGCAAACTCAGCTAAAATGTTTGTTGAAGTTTAATGTATTTTCATATATAACGGCCAGAGGATCAAGCTGATATTTTGATTTCAAAGTGCTCCAGAAATGTGAATCTCTCAAAGTATAAAAGCAGATGGAGAAGTGCCAGTGACATGCCAAGACTGAGCCCACCAAAGTCAATAAAAAGACTTAAAAAAAAAAAAAAAAAAAAAAAAAAAAAAAAAAAAAAAAAAAAACGGGAATTTAGATTTAATTTTAAGTCAAGTTCACTGATTTAGCCCCGAGGATGTCTGATGTGATTCATTATATAAAGGCAGACACGGAACATGATTATTCTACATGTTTCTGGGATAAGCAGGAAGGTACTCTTTGTGAAAGTTATCAGTTTTGCAGGTAGTAAAGCAATGGAGCCAATGGCTCCCCATCCTTTTCTGTGGTTTGCTCCTGACTATATCTTCATTTATATCAACACTCTTGGAGCATTATTAACATCATAAAAGGCAGACCTATCAACTGGAATAAAATTTTGCAAATTTGCTCCCATCTACTTTCACTTTCAGGTTCATCAGATTGCGTCTGTTATTGCCCAGCTATAGATATGAAATATGAGAAAAACACATTTTCATTAATTACAGAAGCAAAATAAGTACATTTAAACAGGAGACAAGGTACTCCTATTGTACTCATCTTTTATCTCCATTCACAGCTGAAAGCAGGTTGCTGTGCTTTTGTATTACATTGAAAAGACTAAATAATTAGCCAAATATGACAGTAGCCTAGCATTATTCCTTCTGCAAAAAATCAATACACCTATATATGGCTTCTGATAGCAACCAAGAGACGTAACCAGTCCCGCAAGAGAAGCTAGACACATGCAGTAATATTTGCAAAGTCAAGAACCTGTTCTATTAACATATTCCATCTAAGTGAATGCGCACTTCTATGATATCCAGGGCAAGGCCTATGAATCACTGACGTTCTCAAACCCCAGCTGCACAGGAAACATTTAAGGGCACAGACACACAAACTGTCTGTTGTAATATATCTTTTAGCACATGGAATAGAAACGCTTGGGATTTTTTTTTTTTCAAATGACGAGAAGCTCAAACCCATACACATTCAACTAATTGGCAAGTACTTCATTTGAGAAAGAGCAAAACAGTCTGAACTTACATTGATGCACAGCAATAAAGCATCTGGTTTTAGAAACAAAGCCACTTGATTTCTCTGCCACCTTGAGCTTCTAAAAACCTATTTTGCTGGGTGAGATGGTGCTTTCCATTCTTTGTAGTTGCCTCCCTTTGAACATCTTAAATAAAAATAAGTCAATTGATTTTCACAGCACTGCAATTAGACATTGATTTATTGGTACTCAAGGATTGTTACATACCTGATATTTAGAAAATGTCCTTCCACGTGACTAAACTCAAGTAAGAAGACTGTGACCTAGAAATAATTCAGATGCAATGACATGGAAACCCGTGCTCTAACCTTTTAGGTTTAGAGAGGAAGAAGATCCTTAGATACAGCTCTCTACAAGACAAGAAAAAAAATAGAGAAAAAGTAAATGAGTCATTAGGGCATGATTTAGTCTGGAAGGGGTCACATAACATTAGTATCCTGAGTTGCCCAAAGATAAATTTAACTATCATAACTGTGAGCATCAGATCTGTAAAGGATGAATGGGTGAGAGAGCCCAGGAGGGGGGTTCTTTCATTTTCTCTGCTTTTGGAAAGAGGGTTATGTGAGAAGAATACAAAATTTACTGATTCATACCTATCTATTAGTCATACCTCTGTTGTGCTGGTTGCTTATTCTGTAGACATTCTCTGTTGTATAAATAAGGTGCACTGCCTCAGGGCTTAATATAGTGTGTCTTTGTACCTTTATTTTCTAGTTTTCTCTCTAACTCCTGATCATTTTACACTTTCTTCCACACATTTTATAATTTGGCTGATGCAAAATTCTTTAGTTAGAATTTTAACACAAAAAGCTTGTGCTGCTCACTAGTACTTTCTAATTATTATTAGCCTTTTCAACAGTGAACGGCCATGCATTTCCTAAAGAAAAATCTGTTTCTTTTATGAATTTTTAGAGTAGAAAATATATTCATTGAATGTAAACATAGAAAAAAAAATACAGAGATGCTGTTATCTTTACTTGTAATATGTTATGAGTACAAAAGTTTATTTCTGAACTTACATCATAAAAAGGTCATTTGGAATTTCTCAATGTAGACATTGCTTTGTTGTTTTTAAGTTTGGGTTGTTTTTTTTTTAAACAACATTTTTTTCTCCTTTAAATCACAAATTTAAGGAAAATATACTGACTTGGTTACAGTTTTTGAAGTGAAATTCTACTTCAAATTAAGATAAAAGATATAGTATTCTATAAATCTAAACAGTTTTCACAGAAAATATAGGGGAGGGGTATACGAGACAAAATTCTGAACTTCCTTGCCCGGGATTTCTTATCTCTCTGCATATATTATTTAAGGCCTTGCAAAAGGCTAGCCTGCAGTGCTGAATAATTATTTTGCATGTACTATTTCAAATATTTCATGTTCTGTTTGCTTGATTTTTTTTAATTTAGTAGCAGTTATTTTTTAGTAAAAAGGAAAATTACATTTCTGCATGTACTTAACCTAAAGCACAGAAGTTGTCATAACATTGGTATTTTTACTCCAATACCTATTCATACTGGTTGAATGCAGAAGAATCTGACAATTTGCATAGCCAAATCTGCAGTCAAAAACTCATTAGTGATATGTGATTTGACAAGGAGAGCTTTAATAATGTTAAGTGATTTTGTCTACATTAACCTTTACGTTCCGAGTCAAGGGTACAAAAACTTAGCTGATGTGTATTCAAACTTATTAGTTGTGATTGGTGAAGAGATGTAATGGCGGTGTGCTTTGCCACCATTGACACCGAGGTTTCGTGGTTCCAGTATGCTCTGCACTTCCAGCTCTGACATGAAAACAGGTAACCAAGGGAGTTGATACGGTAATTCTCTTTTGAATTTTTTTTTTCTGATAAAAAAAACATGGGGGAGAAACACTGCTTTTTAATGCAATTTTAATGAAACCTCAAAATGGTTCTTGTATATAGATCAGTTTTTCTCCAAAACAGACAAAATTCAGAAGCAGTTATTCAAGGGAAACTTGTCGTAGCTTCATTTGGATATTTGTCCCAGCACAATTCTACCAACTTTCTTTGGCATTTAGCTCAGTGAACATTCACCCACACAAGAGCTTCTCAATGACCACACAGACCAGTTTCCTGTGCCAGGTTTATGGAGGTCAACATTTATAGCCTTGTTGGCAGTATATATTATTACTATGTGCTTGGTTCTACCTAGTTAGAAAGAAAAATTAATACAGTACTAATCTGAAAGTGAGCTCCCTGGCTGGGAGACCTATGTGCAAATCTTCCTCTCCTATAAGTATGGCAAAATTGAAGTCTCCTACAGACTTCAAGCAAGAGTAGCCATCTAAACACCTGTGGCATTCAGCACAGCCCTTACCATGTAAAATTCTGATTTCAGATGAAGTAGATCTGAAGCCAGGAAAACTTCTAACACTATCCCTTAGGGAGGGAATGTCAAAAAATTTGGCCAGACCATTCCATTACTGCATCAGCAACACTGAAGACAATGTTTTTCCACTAACTTCAACAGACACCACATAAATGAAATAGATGCAGTGAAAACGTAAAACTTAGACTTCAAGAAAGCACCCTCTCTCTTCGTGTGGTCACCTTTTCCTTTCAATTCTTGCCAGGCAGAAAGCTGCTGTTTTCGGATTCTCTTTATGTCAAAGACATCTTCATTGAGGTCAATTGGTTTCTTTGATTTGTTTGATTAATTATCATTACAGAAACTGCCTACACATTGATCCTTCATGTCTCAGTCCAGTTACATCCATTGTATGTAAGCCTAGCCATCCTTTAGTGCAGTTCCCATTCTTGAGAGGGAGGGCAAGTGTCACTTTCAGTTTAGTTTTCCTGGCCTTAATAATACATTTTTTTCCAAATCCGTTCCTCTCCCTCATGGCAATAACATCTGATCTTTGAGACTAGCCTAAGGAACATTATTTGATATATCAATTTTCTTGGCCAGAGGTATCCAAATCCCTGCTTGTTTTGCATCCTGAGTATAAAGAGACAAGGTTTGCCTATTCTTTTAATTCTCTTAATATTAATTCAAGTCTGTGCCAAACATGAATCATTGACAGATTAAAGTAAATCTGTCACAGTGAGATTACAATGAACACAAAAAGTTGCTCAGCATATGCCATTTTCCCTTAGTATGAGCTCAGATGAAAGCATAAAAATCATGATAGGTTTGACTTGATGCAAGACGTACAGCCTCTTTTATTTATCTAACACAAATTAACAGAGAAAATAAACAAATCAGAATATTTTCTGCAATTCATTGTCTTAAATTACTGATTATTCTCTTTTAAAAATCCCATGTCTATGCCAAGGTTAAAAGTTTTAGTTTGATAAGGTTGTAGGTACAAGAGAAGAAGGCATAATGTTTCTGTAACACATGAAACTAAGCTGAAATACATCAATCCAACGCTGGGATATTTCCCAGTACATACTTTAACCTTATGAAAATGAATGGCAATCTTTTATATTTGTCCGGCAGAATGTAAGAACAAAATGGAACTCGTATTAAGCAAGATTTAACCAGGTGTTGAATAGGAAGTATATTTTAAGTTTTAATCTTTCAGCAGAAACATTACAAAATAAGCATTTAACAAAGAAAAAAGAGCAATGATGAAATGCTTTATCTTATTTTTTATTTAAAAAATATCTATGTTCCCTTTCAAGACTTCACAGACCATACAGTCTTCTTTTAGTGCCTTTATTGTTATTATTAATACTTCTTGGCTAAGATTATTGAAATCAGCAAAAATAATCTTAATAATTACAATGATTTTGGAATTAGTTTGAGCAGATGGGATTTCAAAATAACCAAACAAATCAAAAAAGTCCTGAAAACGCCGCTTTACTGCACTGGAATAGCTACATATCCTTCTAAGATCCATTACACATCTATACTTAATAAACTGTTTGTCTGTTGACAAAATTCACTATCACAAAAAGGAATTATTGAGACAGTTGGAGCAAGAAACCTCTTAGACAAGCAGTAATCTTCATTATCAGCTAATCCTATTTCATACTGCCAGCAACATGTCAGGTTATTTTGACACTTACTGTAAACTACTAGTCCAGGGATAAAAGCTATTAATACTGGAGCCCTGAGTCAGGACGAAAAGGCTTCTGGTGTCATTCATTTGCATCTGCATTTCACTCTGTGGTACGTTCTTTCCACATACACAGAAAACATTACTGGATATATTTGACCCTTCTCCATTCCTAATGCACATAAAAGAAACCAGAGACATCATAATCCAATCTGGCTGTAATCCATAACCAATAAGGAGAAAAAAATCCATTATAACTACAACTTATAAAAGTTAGTTTTCACTGCTCTGAATTTGCAGAGCACAATAAGAAAAAATCCTACCATCAAAATATGCAGTGTTGAGAACGTACTGTTAGACAAAATCATTTGTGACTCTGAACTGTCGTTTACATGATTAAGTCTTCTTGTAGTTTAATATGTTAGCAAAATATCTGAACCTCTGAAAATAACCATATCAGAACACAAAAGCACACTGAAGGGGGAAGATGAAAGTTTGCATTTGAAAAACATTTCATGGAAAGTAGACGCTCAGTAACCCCATACTGTGACCTGGTACACTGCAGGAAGAAATTTGAAAATATCCCCAGGCCATGTGCAGAAAACAGAGAAGTATGATTGTAAGAATTCATTACAGACCTCTTCATTTTGGATCAAATTATCCCTTAGCGTAACAACTTCTTTGATTCTGTAACACCTACATCACCTACATGAGAAGCTTGAGTCAGTTTTTGGTCATTATATGATGTTCTATATTGCAGAGGTAGCTAATGAAAAATGATCAGTCATGTTTCAATACTTGTGCTTCACTTTTATCCTTTAAAGATTTTTTTAATTGGTTTCAGTAGAAGACAAGATGGGTCTGAGGAATGAACGACCTCATGTCACAAGAGACGGACTGCTCATTATGAAGGATTCCCTATGCTGCCAAAAGATAAAGCTATGAAGACTAATCTGCTTCTTTGACCAGCTCTAGGAAAGAGAGAATTCAATTTAACAACTAATTTTTAAAAATATATTGTCCCTGTTTTTTGTATTGAAGGATGAAGAACAGCTTTAACTCGATTAGAAGCAGTATAGAAAATGCAGTTATTCTTTTACAGCTACTTAATATTTACAGTGATAATATATTGTACTATCTATATCACTTGAGACTAAGAAGATCAAAGATCTATCAAAAGCACCAAAAAATGACCCATAATCATTGGCAGTAAATGCTGACATTTTCCCTATTGCCCTTAGAGACTACCCTAGGTGTTGAGGTTTTTTGTTTGGTTGTTTTTTCATTTGTATTTATTTTATTCTCTCACATATTTATACTTACTTAACTATAGAGGCCAAGTCTCAGCACGGCATCCTACAAAATACTGAGTTTTTATGCAAAGTGTTAGCTGGGGAGCAAAGGTCCTAATTTTTCTGATCTAAGTCAGTGGCAGATCTCACTGACTTCAAATGATCAAGCTCCATTTCATTAGCTGTTAGTCAATTTGAGTGCTAGACTGATTTAGTACAACATTCTCTGAATATTTTTCTAAATATTGGTTCATCACTTTCACTTTCAAGTTTGTTATTTCCACCAACATATTTAGACTCAGATTATTAAGAAAGATCCGAATGTTTAAACAAATATGCATAGGCTGTGTTTGTCCTACCATTATACCCTTATTCTTTCACAAGTTATTTGTAACATAAGTTTTTGCAGGACTTCTCTAGACAAGAATTTGAATTAATTGCAACCTAAGCTTTTAAGATCTTGAGTTCTGAACTTGTGAGAATAAGTTTTGCTGAAGAAAATATGCTGAGTTAAGTTTGCAAAAATGGGGAATAAATATATCAAATTATGTCCATGCTTAATAAAAAAAGGTATATATTTTGTTTTCTAAATGCCAAATACTGGTAACACTCATTACTGCGCTGCATTTTATTGCCTGTTTCAACTCATCAATATACAACTCAGTACTTACAGTATTGTACAATCTGAACAAAGAGTACACACAGGAAAATGAAAGCATTGCTCTATTCATTGGTTTTCCCCGCACAAAATTTGATTAAATGTTGTATTCTGACAACATGTTGTTGTTGTTATTGTTTGTTGTTTTATTGTTGCTTGTTATGTTTTTCTTTATCAATTAATATACTCTGAATTACTCCCTTGGTCTAACATGGAAACATTTAGAAACTTTCAGAAAGAAAAAACAACATACCATACAGGGCATCAAACTACGATGTCTGCAAACTTGGTTTGTTTTAATAGCATTTCTCTACCCCAAACTCGGACCTTTGAGTCAATTGCCCTAAAAGAGAACATATTTCAGTAAGGCAGCCAGGAAAGGGTGGGTATCCATTGGATATCGTGATTGTCTTTCACTACAGTGGAGAAAAAAAAAAAAATACTGTGAGAATATGCGAAAGTGTGTAATTATGAAGAAATATTCTTCTAGGCAAACTCAAATCACTGATGCCCAAAAACAGAAGATATAAAAGGTCAAAGAACAGTAACAAAACGTGAATATATGTTAAATAATTTGCTGTTTACTTAGTCTTATTTAAGATCAAATATTGAAGACTACCTTTAAACAAACAAAATACTACAACTGATGACACATACAGAAGCATTATGACATGGCCCAATAACTTCCATAATCAATTTAACTACTCAACTAGCTCAGTTAAAATCTACATGGAATAAAAATACAATCTTTATTTCATGTGAGCACAAGAGCCCTGGTTCTATTAATTCCCAAGAATGAGCCCCACTCATATCCCATTATGCCTGGATGATTGCTCCATTTACCTGGGATCAGCTGGGGTTGTATAGCAAAAGGGAAATGGTCAGTGAAGAGTAACCAGACCACACAGAGCACGGTTACGAACTCTCTGCCTCTTAAGCTGAAGAACACTGCAAGCCTACACCAACAAGGACAATTTCTTTCACAATATTTAAGAAGGGAAAAGTTTTGAAGGAAAATAGAGGATAACAAATTCATAGAAATTAATAATTTAAAACCTAGGATGCTGTGAATACTCTTCTTCAACTGATGAATGCTATATCTCTGTATACTCAGAGCAATTCTTTTTAAATTCAGATTACATGTTTTCACTGGGGTCCAGATTCTGAAGTACTTATTCAGAAATAGGCTTAGGTAAACGTCCTACTGAAGCTGCTGGGAATTTTATTTCGATTGAGTGTATAAATATTGAGCGAGGATTTCTGGATTTCACCCCCTAGAGTAATAGACAGTGTAAACTAGAAAGAACTATTGTAGGCCCTAGTAAGCAAGCATGCTATTTTAAGTAATTAATATTATTCTTATGAAAACACTTATCCTTGTGCTTCCTATTAAAATTATTGCCAGAAAAAAAATATATATATTTAATTTCTAAATTATCAGAGACCTAAATTAGGAGAGACCTCTCTGTGGTCTACAGCTTCCTCATGAGGGGGAACAGAGGGGCAGGGGAGTTGGACTAGATGACCTTTAAAGGTCCCTTCCAACTCTAAGGATTCTATGATCCTTATGGGTCCCTTCCAATGCAGGATATTCTATGATTCTGTGATTCCCATACTCATTTAATTTGCATTTATTCACACAGGGCTCATTCATGCTTGCTGATAGAATATAACGTTTCCACCAATCTCTAGCTGTTTCCCTATCTTTAAAAGGCAAACAGTAACAGGTGTCACCAACTAGGATTGTGAGGCTCCACCTCCTTAACCTTTGTAAAAACCTCTCAAGTTTTCATTCATTCTTTCAATTGGCATTTAAGAAATAGATAGGATGGGGTCATTATTATGAGTTAATTTTCACAATAATATCTTTCAATAATGCAAATATGACCTCTTGCTATTCTGACATATTCCGGGCTGTCAAAGTGTCAGAAAAAGGCCAGGTTATACAGATCTTATTCACATGGATAGAAAATGCAAGCACATTGTCTATTAGGGTTCT
The DNA here is from genome assembly GCA_013396635.1 of Penelope pileata. NCBI lineage: Eukaryota > Metazoa > Chordata > Aves > Galliformes > Cracidae > Penelope > Penelope pileata. The sequence goes on from WBMW01002239.1 coordinate 784,450, forward strand.
TAGTATGAGTCATTTATCAAAATAATATTTTGACCCTCTGCATATCCTACTATGCATTAAGGTAGGTTATAATATATTCATATAAAGCATAGATGCTCTGGCAAGTTTAGGCAGTAGGTGGGAGGATGATTGCTTTAAATATACAAGGGTATGAAACTGAGGGACATATGTTGCTGCATGCTTCAATAAAACATGGCAAAGTCAGTGCTTTATGGAATGATCCCTTGAACGTAAAGATTTCTCTTAATGTTCAAAATGTTCATAAAAAAAAATCTCCATTCAATTTTTCAGTATAAATTACTAACCTCTCTCATTTTAGACATTTTTTTTTGAATACTCTGATAGAAACAACTGAGATTAACATAAAAACAGAAGCTTGTTTCCATTTACTTCCACAACAGAATACCGAAATTCTTTTCAAATTATTTGGATTTCCTACCTGCTCATCAGCTATGGAAATAGTGTCAAAATTTAAAGACTATTTTAAACCAGATCACTACTTTAAATTTAGTCAGAGTTATATGCTACATAATCATTTGTATAAATTCCTCTTTTCATCAACTAATCATGTCTCCAGGATTCCCAATATTAGTTCTTTCCAATAAACAATTGTAACTTTAAGGAAAACAATTTGGTGTGAACCATACAATATCACAAACGATGGAATTCCTTAGTTTATGTTGGATTTTCTTGAATCCTTTGCTCCTATGGAAAGGTTTGACCCAAGAGAATGACAGGGAAAAACCGTGAGCAAGAAACTCAAATTTGTGCCTGGAACATTTTAGATCACTGGTGGCCATCTTCCTACCTCCTCCATTATTCTATATTCAGTCTATATACCGTCAATTCTGTTTTGTACCTATACAAAAAAAAACACTGACCATCTCAAAATTGATTCTATTCTTGCTGAGACCTGGTTCTGCTTTTGATCTAGCCACTTCTAAGAAAAACTGCGTTTGAATTGAACAGTTATGCTTACCATAAGAAAAAATAAAATGCTTCTTGTACATGCTCATTTATTAGATGGCAAATCACAGAAGACTTTCAACGATATTGCAGGGTTTTGTTGGTACACCTCCTCCTCCACATAACTGATCTTGAAATTTGATCAAAATCTAAATACATGTCAGCACAAGGCTGGAGATGTAAATGTTCATAAGGCAACTACCAGTGTGTCTTCTCTCAGCCATTGCCTGGCTGTCACCAATCAGCCTGGGTGAAAAAAAATGCCCTAAAGAGCTTGGTGTGGTTGTTTGAAAAGTTGTTCAGCTTGTCATACAGAATTAAATTATTAGAAAAAAAATATGTAAGCAGTCAAATACAATTTACAATGCAATCTTAAATCTTACAGGACATAAAACATAATTCCCAGATCTTCGTCATAGGAGACAGCCTCTTTCACTTTTTATCTTGAATATTTTAGAATGTAGACAAGTACAGACTTTGAATGTTTTCTCAATAACATGGTTAAATCTGGGATCAAGCTTCAATGAGATGTAATGTTTTGCAACAAGACACATAGATCTTTAAACTAATTTTTCCTCACTTGCAAAATATTATGAAGTATTCAAAGTCACTCATGGTAGTACATAACTTGGTGGCATGGTATTACATATCATATTTTGAAGATTATTTCATAGCTATAAGAAACATAATCAGTTTTGTTTTCTTTGTGGTAAGGTTTAGTTTTAAAAACATCTCTTCTGTAAGTACAATATTTGCATTTCTTTCTGTGGTTGTCATTGACTTGTTTGCACAAGTAGTAGAAAGCTACTTAAAAAGACAGCATGACCAGATATGTTTTTTCTTTAATTCAGAGATAAAATAGACAAGTAGTTTCAATAATTTTCATTAACCAGAAATACTTACTTTCCAGCAGAAAAGTACTTTTACAATTTAAATTGCTCAGCTCCACTAAATATGTATTTTTCAAACCTGTTTGTTCATTTGCAAACATGCTTAAGAAATCAATGCTGAGCTTACCCGCATACGCACATTCGAGTCCAAAGACACTATACTTACCTTTCATTTAAGAATACATTTTTGGGGAATAGAACTAATAACACCCCTTTCAAGTCTGTATGAAGGATTTATGGAATGAAATAATACCCAAATTTCTTCCATTCATCTGCCAATACGACTCTAAAATTTACTCAAGAAATATTATGCAAGAATTCTCCCCAGTTTTGAGATCATTTTGACATAGAAAGGGGAAAAGCCAGCATAAACACATCCACGTGCTCACAATTATTTGTGACACCCATCTGTGTTTCATAAGGTGCTTTTATGCCGGAGCACCAGAAAGCCTTAATGTCCAAACAACCTTATCTGCTCGTTTCCAGCTCTGCTAGTTCTAGGCTACCATGGGGCTTTGCCATTACCAAGAAAATATCTTGTTAACCAAAATAGTTGCAGACTTGATTAATAAGTTATTTTGAGGTATTAATATTTTACTACATGTTCATATTGTTAAATATTGTTGGAATATTGTTCATATACAGTGGGATAAAAACATCAATAAAGTCGTGCTACTAGTATTTGTTGCTTGGACCTCGTTATTTTTCAACAATATTTTTCTTTATCTTATCATACCTTGAAGATAACAAATGTTTGAAGGAAAATTAGCAGGAAAAAAAATACAGCACAAAGATGTTTGATTATAAACGAAACATCCCTAAAATCACACAACATTACCATATTTGAACTACAATTTCTCTTGAAGAAATTGCAGTCTTTTGATTTAATTCAACTATAATTCCATCAGGCCTTTTTTTTTTTTGCATTGAGTAGTAAAAGACTAATCACAGGCTGTCTAGATTTGAACCAAAGCTTTCCAAAATATGGGGGCTGTTTCAAAAAGAGAACATAAATGCATTTAATCAGAGATGTCCTTCAGATTACTTAACACTAGCGTCCTTCAATTACTCACGCATTCACATTCTCATTCATTTTGGCTGAAGAAAATCTTAAGGACCTTAATATTTGTGACAGAATTCCAGCTTGGCCCAAGCTTTCAATTAGACTTGCATGGACTTTGTCTTTATAGTGGATGACCAAAAATCTGTGTCTGCTGAAATGAAGGCAACATCAGGTCTTAGAAAACATACTCTGCCTATCACAGCTGCTCTTGTTTAGTTTGCATTTGATAAAAACTTGGAACTGAACTGCATGACCAAATGCCTGTTTCTGCAAGTGTTTGCAGACAACTGGAGGTAGACCATGCCACAGTGCCCCAGAGGCACTTCCAAAATTTACTACAGAAACCAAATTATACCAAAATCTTTCACAAGAATATACTTTTTTCCTTACATACAGTACATATACATGTTTTCCAGGAAGAAATCAATCATGTTATCCTTCACATATTAAAGTTAGTCTTTGCTGCCCGGTTGCAATAATAATCTTTTAAGTTACTTTTTATATTATGTCTATAACATAACAAGACTCTATATTTCAGTCCAGACCAAACTAGACAGATGACTTTTTTTGCTGTATATTTCCAAGCATTAATAATATCATTTAGATGCTAAAGAAATCAAATTTTGATTTTACAGAGGCCACTAAGGATTAATTTAATGATTTGGGTAGAGTTTAGATTGCTTCCCAGGAGGAGCAAAGGTTAAAAGTTGCATCCTGCTAAATATTTAGAATCTTTAATGTTTTCAGTGTGGAGCCAACTGATTTGAAGTCTAGTGTTCTGTTACTTACATAGCAAATTCTTGGCTTTCTTAAAATTTATATTTCTAATCTATATATCCTGGGGAGTTGTACATGACTGATTTTTTATGTAGTGATTTCTGATAACATTTTAAACCTTCATTTGATGCAGTGTCAGCATCCTTACCAAATTCACCACATCCTTGTTCCTAAAAGGAGAAAGAAGACTTGTCTCTCCAGCAGCATCTTTTCTCTTTCAATTCAAGATACAGCCCAAGTCATAAGCAGTGTAGCTGTTGAAGGGGGGAAGGTAAATTTTTATTGGTAAATGTGTTCTTGGAGGTTCAGTATACATTGATTAGTTGACACCTGGTATTCCCCTCCACATTGTCACACATTGAGCCCCTCCATATGCAAGAAGTTTTAGGCAGAAAAGCAAACTTTGTAGAGTATCAGGTTACTTTTTGTATCATCAGATGAATTCTTTCATCATAAATGATACATAATGAGAAACCTGTCAAATATGCAACTAAACTGAGTCATCTTTGTAGATAACATCAGAGGAGATCTATAGATAAATTTATAAGGAACGTACAACATCTATGTACAAGCAAGAAATTATCATCCTGAATACATCCTGAAACAAACTCATAAAGGAAGCAAGTAGACTATCTGGTCATTTAACAAAAATATTGAAATGACAGCAGCTCAAAGAGACAAGCTGCCTGCTGCAGCTGATTTTGATACCTTACTTTGTAATGTCTAGTACTGATGCTCATGTACTCCAGATGCATAGATCCAGTGTTTGCACACTATGTCTTAGCTCTTTCAAGTCATATTTTTCCTGATCTGTAGTATCTCAGACACAGTTTCTCCAGACTTTAAGAATTTCAGAACTTATTATCTAGATGTTTTTTTGATACTAAACTGAACTCTAAAGTTGACTCTTCTACTCCTTGACCTCTGTGCAGATTTTCAGGTTAATTTTCTTCTTCTGACAACCTGTGGCTCTGTGAAGTACTTGAGAATGAAACCTTTTGAATTCAGTGGGTGACCACTTCAGGGCACCATGCTGAAACTGAGGAGTATTTGTAGGGAAAGGTATCCCCTCAGCAATAACACAAACATCACCTGTCCCTAAGAACATATTATCCTGAAGTTACTCAATATACATGCAGGTATCCCTGTGAGGTTTCCAACATCAAGCAGATTTGGCACAGTGCAAAGGTAAGACTTCTCTCCAGATGCTTTAGAAAATCCATCTGTGTGCATACCTACTACTTCAAGAAAGACATTCCCTGCTCTTACTACACCAAAAATGGCAAAAAAAAAAAAAAAAAAAAAAAACGGGANAAAAAAAAACACGTGATTTGATATGGAAGTATTAAAATTTGAGAGATTATGGATATGTACAGTATGTATAACGTTATAATATAAGTCTAGCATATTGATCTTAAACATTGATCAATAATACGGACTTCAGATTTTAAATATGGATACTGAGTTCTGTGGAATAATGGGTCCCTGTAAATTCCCAAATACTGAGTTCCATAAATACCTACTCACAGCAGAAGCCAAATACAAAGGTGAGAAACCATCCTTCTCTGGTTTGAACATATGATGAGCAATGTCTTTGGCATAAGCTTAATAGGATCATACTTGCAAATACCTTTAAAATCTGTCAGGAATAAAGATTGAGTTTTAATATCTTTATTCTTACTAAGACTTAAAATTAAGTTCTGGAAATACATTCAGGAAGTGACTTTTTAAGAAAAAAGGCCTGGATAAAAATTTTGTTTGTCAAGGAAATCAGGACATAGAGTAATTAGTAGTAATTAATTTTAAACATTTTACACTTCTTTGGTAAATCGATACTGTCATTATACCACACATTTTCTTCCTGTGTATTATTTTCATTTTATCTTGTCATTAAAATTCATACTTCTAGATTTATTTTTAATAATAAAGATTATTCTTTAGAAGGAAAAACATACAATCGTTCTCACTGCCAGAATTTGAGTCAGCAACAATATGCCTTATGTTGTACCTTGATAGAGACCATGAGCCAGAAACTGCAAGAAACTGAAACACAAATTGAGTATCGTGAGAGAGAGCTCAAGTAAATGGTTTAAGAATCTGTTAGTTTCAAAAAGCAAAAAATTAAGGCTGCTTCTAATTTCCTGAGTGGAGTCATTGTGATTGGTAGAAGGATGGGAGAGCTGGCTTGTAAAGCTAGGTTGATTTGTAGACGGATAGCAGATCTGGCTTAATCTTAAATACATCTTGGAGGAAATAAAACTAGAAAAGAGAAAAAAAAATCAATGGCAATTTACAGTTACTAAAACCAAAATAAAGTTTTTAGGGAAAAGAGGCAAGCTTCCAAAACCGTCCTATTGAGAACTTGTTGGCATAGAATTACCTTTACTTAAACTGCTAGGGAAAAATGCCTGCTTCTGTCTTTGCCAGACACAACAGCAGTGCCCTCTAGTCATTTACATTAAGCTCAGTTGTGCAATTTCTTTTTTAAAAAAAATTAATAATTTCACTTTAAAGAATAAAGAAATATCAAATAAAAAAACCCTAGATCTTATTGTCTCTCTAGTTATAGTAGTGGAAACTAGGGGCATACTTCTGTGGAGAAAGACTTGGGGCCCTAGTGGATGAAAAGCTGGACATGAGCCAGCAACCTGGCAGGCCAGCAGTATCTTGGGCTGCATCAAAAGAAGAGTGGACATCATGGAGAGGGAGGTGATCGTCCCTCTCTACTCTGCACTTGTAAGGCCCCATCTGGAGTGCTGCATCCAGGCCTGGGGTCCCCAGCACAAGAAAGATGTGGAGCTGCTGGATTGGGTCCAGAGGAGGGCTAAGAAGATGCTCAGAGGACTGGAGCACCTCTCTTATGAAGAAAGGTTTAGGGAACTGGGCTTGTTCAGCCTGGAGAAGAGAAGGCTCCGTGGAGACCTCACTGTGGCCTTACAGTGCTTGAAGGAAACTTATAAGCAGGAGGGGGGCTGACTTTTTACACCTTTTAGTAGTGATAGGATAAGGAAGAATGGCTTTAAACTAAAACAGAGGAGATTAAGGTTAGATGTTAGGCAGAAATTCTTTCCTCAGAGGATGATGAGGCGCTGGAACAGGCTTCCCAGAAAAGCTGTGGATGTCCCATCCCTGGAGGTGTTCGAGGCCAGCTTGGATAGACCCTGGGCAGCCTGAGCTGGTGGATGGCAACCCTATCCACAGCAGGAGGGCTGGAGCTAGATGATCTTTGAGATCTCTTCCAACCTAAGCCATTCTATGATTCTATGAGTTTTGTTAAATTATTATTTAGGTGAATTATACAAAGTAAATTATACAGATGAAAACCTGACATAGTCAAAATTACTATCTGCTCAGCAATGCTGGAAAAAATAGAAAAAAATCTTTCCCCTCCCCCAAAAAAATACCAAACAATCTCAGGTGCACAAAAGTCAAGTATAATGCCATCGTGTAGAGACTTCCAGAAATAACTCCGCAAATCTATAATGTTTTTGCAATACTTGCTCTAATCTAAATATGAGTATGAGTACTTTGATTTTTAAAGTACTGCTTGTAGTCAGCATTTGGTAGAGTTTCACTGAGCTGATCCTAAAAGACAAACAGAATAAACCAGAGCTGGCACTCCATGAGCTAGCGCTGTGATCGGTTCCAGGAAGCTTCATTCAAAACTCTCCTTATCCACTTCAGCAAGTGAAAACATCCTAATTGCTGGTAACTAATAGCTGGGTATCAAAGCTATGGATAAGCCTCCAGCAGCAATCACCTCAGGATCACTGGCGAAGCAAATCCTCTCCCCTTCTTTCCTTTCCAGGTGTTTTCCACAAAAACTGAAGCTTTTCTATCTTAAACTTTGTCTCTCTGTGTGTATGCTTATTCCTTCCTGTTTTAATTCAACCTACTCCAGATCTACTGAATAGAGACAATCCTAAATTTAATCATCTTCTGATCGCTTCTGGCATTTAGAGAACATGAAAGGAATCAAGAACTCTCAGTTCTGTGTTCCTCAACTTTTCTAAAGGCAGAAGCAGGTAGGAGAAATTGTACACACCATGACATGGGTGTGCATAATCACACTTGAATTAGAGAGATCAGCCACACATGAGAACTCATAATGATAGTAGCAACTGAGAATGCAAAGCGTTAGCTATCATCTCTGTAACGTTGTGTCTATAGGCAGCATTTGCATTTAATTTGCAAATTAATTCTTTGCAGACTCATTTTTAAATGACTGTATACTGTGGATGTTTGCCAAAATAAGCTCAAAACTCTATATCATTTACAAGGAGTACAATTCTGCCTCCATGAGAACACAGGTATGCATGTTGTGAATTAATAAATATACTAAATAATATTTAGCAAATTCAACTTAAAAGTTGATTTGAAAAGCTTGCAGGAACTAAGAACCACAAAGACCAAGGCCTGATGCTTTTACGAAATAATCCTTCAATAAAAATGTGGATTTACTGCTCCATGAGATGTAGATTTCATCAGTGCTTTCATACCAGATAATAACTGAACATGTAACATCAGTTGTTTGTGTAAAAAGATTTTGTCAAGATTTGAATTCACTTGGCAGACTTATTGTCCAGTGATGTATTTCTTCAACTGAAATTGATTAGTAACAAAGATCTTTTCAGAGATCATAGACTCTATTATTTCTCGCCTCTCTTCATGCAAACTAGCTTTAACTTCAACATTTTCAGCCAGACCTTACATAGCAGGTACAATCAAGTCTAGAAAAGCCTCTCTCCGTAAAACTTTCTTTACCCATCCAAGATAAAAAAAAAAAAATCTGAACAGCTTTTATCTCACTTTAGAGCCCTTTCCTAGCTCAGTTTAAGTTCCCCCCACTACCACAACACCACCTGTCTTGGGTCACGCCGTCCATTGCTCCTTACCAAGAGCTTCACCATGATGACCTCGGGCTTGGTGGTCCACAGTGAGCCACCACTCCAGTAGCGCTCACATTGCTCTTCTCTTAGCTGTCACCCAAGATCCCTTTCAGCATGTCTTTTGCCCTCTTTGGCCTGTGTCTTGGAACCCGCACACACATTTGAGACAAATAGCAATATCCCTTTCTTCACAGGTTTGTTTGTTGTTGTTGTTTTACAGGGTTTGCCTATGTTGAACAAACTCCCCAGTTTGTCTGCCGCAAATTACTCCATAAAACCAAATCTTCTGTACTTCCTATAACAAATTCAGTTTGACCAACCAGCTATCATTCTCTGTCTCTCCTTTGAGCTTGTCACAAAAAATAAACTTCTGCTTTATAGACTTGGCCCAGGGGCAGTTCCTCTTACCCACAGGATCTTATCATCCTTGCCCCATATATCCTCATTTAAAGCCATACTCTGAGTTGAAGAAGCGTGAGAACAGGGGTGTAATTTCCAAACTGAACCAAGGGATGGTGCTCCAGCAGAAGAGCAATCAAAAATATTTATGCTTTACCTGGTCATTCATCATCTGCTACTTTTTGCTTATCACACCTGACCTATGAATGAAAGAAAGTGCAATAACACAGAAATGAGAGAAAATTAGAAGGAACTCAGCGGTCACAACACTCTGCTTCTCCTACTCTATAGAACTCCATTAGAGTTACACCAACATATTATTTATATCACCTTTGCATTTAGTCAATCTCTGTAGGAATATGGAGTTGATACTAACAACTTTCAGATTTGTGAAATTCATTTCTTATTAAAAAAGGAAGAAGCTAGAAATTTTATATCCAGGAAATATTTTGCAAGATGAGTGTATATGCATTTATTAGAAATTTTTTATTGACTGAAAAAAAAAAAACAAAAAAAAAAACCACCAAAGCGTCCATATGTAAGTCACATGAAAAGAAAACAAACAGCACTTAAAAAGAAGGTACAGGTATAAAAAAGAATAATTTTGTGGAAACTAACCCTGAAAGGCCACACACAGGCTAGAGAAATGGGAAAAGAGGAAACTTTCTCTGCATCTCTATCTTCATTCAAGTCCAATTATTTATTTTATTTTTTTTTTTAATAGGATGAGCATTACCTTATATATTGCTTTTTCCTCACGTAGGAAATCCAGCCAGGGGCTGACGGGCCATTATCAAGCATGGTGCGGGAGAGGCAGCAGCAGCCCAGCCCGCAGGGCCGCCTCCTGCAGCCCCAGAACCCAGCTCACAGCTCCCATCCCCACTTCAGGATCTCTGAGCTACGCAAAAGCAACTTCAAAAGTTTTCAAATGCTGCTTCTTATGGAATTATAATTGCTTGGAAAACAGGAGAAAACAGGATCATCATCATTCTTCAAGAGACCTTTTTAGTTAATGATGTTAAACCCAAGCAAACAGGTTCTTTAACAGACTGACCCCTCCTGGCAGTAACCACTCTGAAGCCACACTGCACAAAGCCCATGTCAGCTTCTTGTCCTGCTTTGATTAAAAACTGCAGCCACTAAATCAGGTGAGGAAAATCAGAGTAAACCAACGCTGCTTCCTTAAGCCAATTAAACAAACCTAACTTTCACCAGCTGAGGATACAGCCTCGAAAATTTTATGACTCTTAAGTATCAGAGAAGGAACTCATTTATATCCACATACTTATCACCCACTTGGCATTCCATGACCTCGGGCTTTTTTATGAAATCCACGTTTTGATATTATTCTGGTACCACCACTAATGATGAAAAGTCTGATCACTGTTTCTCTTTCTGCTTAAAAGCCCATTTAAGCAGGTAGTCATCCTGAGTAGAAAAATCATTTATCTGGTAAAAGATATTATTTTCATCTTGCTCTACCTGTGAAAGACATGGTGTGAATCACATGTACAAACAGATCATTTCCAGCACTCACAGCTGGTATTGTACTGCTTGAACCACACCCCTCCTGGGGTAGAGCTGGCTCCCAGCATGCTGCTGTAAAATGAAGCAACATAATGTTACTGAAAGAAATTTCTGGGAAACACAAAATATTTTGTATTTCAGTGATCTGAAGAGCATGGCAGTTTATGTTCTACAGCCTGCTGTAGCTTGCTTTTTATCATTTCTTTAAAATTATGATTATTGCCTATCAAAATAGAAATTTGGAGGAGCCTAGGGTCTTTATAATCTCTTCATTTGAAGTACTTTATGCAGGACTTTGCAGGACTTTGCATTTAATGTTTTCCAAGTTGGGCGTTTGTGTCAGTAGTTTTGCCTTTAGTTACTCGTTGTTTCCCTTAATGGAGCTAGAGGCTGTATCTGGTGGATGCCACTAGTAAGATTCTGAAACTTTACAGGAAACCTCATATTTCACAACATGTAGATTTCTCCAGTTTAGAGGCACACAGCAGCATCTAGGAGAGAACTGCGAAGCTGTCATTCTTTTAAGTTTCATGGACAACCTACTTCCTTTTTGTTGCTGTTTCCTACAGTGACAACTCTGCAGGGCAACTCATCTTCCTCCCACCAGCCTGTCTCACTATTTCATTTTACCTAGTTTAAAAAAAAAAAACCACCACGTCCCCCCTGCTTTCAATGGCAGCTCCAGTGTACTCAGTACAATCGGTTGTCTTTTACTATGTGACAGGCTCTGGCACAAGCTCCAAAGCTTGCAAGCGGAGGACACAGCAAAAGGAGGTAAGCCTTTTGCTCATGTTTGGTGATCTTGTGAGAAGGGCAGCTTTTCATTTACAGGAAAAAGGAAAAATACTCATAACTACAGAGAGAAGCTGAAAATACATCCTCTAAAAAGCTCAAAAACTCCATTAGAAGTAACAGAAAGTTTCTTAAACATCCTATAAGTTATTGGCTCAATTTTGAGTCCCTTATTTATTTTTGAATATTTGCCAATAGCTATATTTTGCCTGTATAGTTTTCTGGCTCATTTCTACCTCACCAGCTCCAGTCCAGGAGGAAAATTAAAAGCAGTAAAACTCAAGTTGTTTGCATTTGCTTTCCTGTCCTACCCTCTTCTCTATTATCCAGAGCCTACTGCTTCAAATATAAGCTTACCTGATACTTTTGCACACTCCTTCAAAAATAATACATTCTAACATAAGTAACAAATAATTTTACTTGTATTAGAAACATACAAGATCCACTCCTGCCTCTATTTTCTTCCAAAAGCAATGAAAAAAAAAAAAAAAAAAGGGAAGGAAAAGAAAGAAGGAGGGGGACCTGACAACTAGCATAAATGTTTTGCTGTACCTGTGAAGGGAACACATCCTTGCAGCGATGTTCACTTCACTGGCAAGCAGACAGTAACTTCAGCCCAGGACTGCTACAACAGCTGGATTGCCTCTGTCACATTTCATTTTATGACCTTTACAGAACATAGGTTTGTGAGTATTACAATAACTACATTTCAGGTACTAAAATTATAACTTTTTTCTTGCTTTCTCCTGCATATAAGGAGAAAAGGAGAAGCCACTGATACCACTTGCTCAAGTCACTAGAATCCCTCTCTCTGTACATCAGAACTGCTAATAGCCCTTCTCAAAATTATACTTGCTATGCAGATGAATATTCACAGCAGAATATAAGTTTAAGATCATTTTTGTTTTAAACAATTACTGTCAACTATGACACTTTTGAAATTACAGATGACAACAATTATGCATGTGTGTTCCTAACATATTGTGTTGTTTGTATGCTGTTTTGCATGGATTCAGGCTTTATAATCTCTTCATAATCACTGACCATTGAAGTCATGATAGCTGTACTCAAAGTCTATTCTTGTATGTACTGAGCGCAAAATTCTCCGGGTTCTCTACATTTGGGTAGAGGGGTGTTTCTCCACCTTTGGGAAGAATAACTAGTGCTTCCAGAAGAGACAAGCTCAAGTTTAAATAGATGATGTCAACTCTGTAACAAATTGGAGGGTCAGCCATGTTACATCACCCTGTTACTTCACAGCACTAATGAATTCCACGTAATTACAGAGTCTTCAGTCTAAGAAATACTGATTGCTTTTCTTTCAGCTCCTTTCCTTCCTATGCCTCATTCCATTTTTGTGCTGAACAGTATCATTTGTGTTTGGAGCTCATTCCCCTTTGTTTTATTACGTAGCTCTGTAGCACCTGTGTTGCTCTTGATACCATCTAAAGAGATAACAACACATAATATTCATTCTCTTTGGTGGAAGGCATGATTCATCCCTCTCATCCCAGATACAATGATGTGTCCCTGGACAGCTGAAATCATGTGGTTTTAGTTAAGTAAACTCTATCAGAGAAAGCCAATTAGCTCAACATATACTTGTGGGAACAACACTTTTAATCACAGCTTTTTAGAAGCATAAACTACGGTGTTATAATAGACAAAAACAAACCAATATTGATTGTGTGGGATGATGTAAAAAAAAACATTACTCCATTGGGGAATCCAAAGGCTATTTTATGTTGTTACATATTATACTCCTATATTCCTGTCGTTTCATATATTTAAAAGTTTATTTGCCTGTATCTGTCGATAGTTATTCTTCCTCCAGTAAGTAGGATGATATATATTAAGTAATAACTCAGACTGTCTACACTATGTATGGAATTAACATGCTTTTTCTTCTGTAATTCAATAAATTCTTGGTGTGATAAATATGTTTTCAGTAACAGCAAAACAGATGAGAGAAAAAGAAAGCAAACAGAGTAAAACATTTTCACATTGTGAAAAACAGTTGTAACTGATTCAGTGGAGTTCAGCAGAGCTGCTATGGAGCCACAGTAGATAAAATCAGAACAGGAGTAGTCATATGCAAGCTTCTTACCTCTTTTGAAAATGTTTTACTGCTCCATCTTTATAAGTTCTGTCACACATAATAGATAGTCTAAGCTGAAATTTTCACCAAATCCTGACTGCAGTTAAAATTAATTTCTATTCTATAGCACATTTTGAGGTTTGTTTCTGTAATCAGCCGATGAGTGAAGGTATCAGTTTTGTGCCATTTTACCTTTTTCACAATATTGAATTTAGATGTGACCACTTTGATACTTGTTACAAAAATAATAAAAGATCTGAAAAAAGTCTTGTCGTCATCCCATTTATACGCTGAAACAGATATATAAGGTCAAGTGTAACTGTGCTGTCCCTGCAAGGTATTTGTCTAACCTATTATTAAAATTCTGCAGCAAGAGGGCATTTCAAAACCTCCATACGCAGCCTTTTTGTTCCTTAAATATCCATATAATTAACACATTTATTCTTAATCAGTTTTTCTTAAAATTAAGGCAATTATTCACTTTTTTATAGACTTTTAATTCTTAGAACCTAACGATACTTCCTCTGTCCTCTCTTTTCTAGGTTAAATAAATACAGTATCTTAACTAGTACTTTTCAAGCAATTTATTAAACTTGCACATATTCTGTATTGCATTATACGTATTAAGTATCAAGCCTGAAATAATGACATTGCTATAATGTGTTTTGAACTTTCAGATGCAAAACATCCCAGGAAATATTTTATGGTTTACTCTAAAACCTGCAAATAGTTGGCATTTCTGAGCCAGTAAGTTCCAATAAAAAACAAATGGAAGAAAATAACCAACTTGCTCTATTGCTGACATTAAAAATGGCCAAGGATACCCTCAGAAACAGCTTACTGTTTGTGGCAAACACATTAAAAATCCAGCCTTGCATCAGGCAATAATCTATCCAGATTCATATGCTTTCAAAATTGCTCATAATCACAGTCCCGCAGCATCAGTAGTCCTAGATCCCATAGCAGCTTCTAAAGGATATTGTCTTTTCCTCCTTAGCAGAGTCTTACAAAAGACTGTATTGCTTTAAAAGCTTTGCAGGAATGCCTTCAGATTCAAATATCGTCATTTCTTTTACCAAAATTGAAGGTGCCTTACTAAAGCAACGGCCTGCCTTCTACCAGTTTTCTTTCACAAATCATACATAGCTGAAGGGCTGATAAATTTTTACAAAGACAAAAACCAGCACTACTCCAAACTTTCAGTCTATTATGCCGTGCCATATCATAAGACTTTCTTTTACATACAGATCCTCTTTCTTTTTGGGTTCACATCTGTTTACAAAGATCAAAACAAAGGAGCTGGAGATTTTTAGACCAACTGGCCTAGTTTTTATATACAGAAAAATTCTGGAACTTTTAATAAAAAGTATTTGTAAACACTTGCACAATAAAAAGGAGTTTAACAGCAGCCAGCATGTTTATCAAGTACTAATATCAAATCAGTTCAATTCCCTTTCAAGACAGACTGAAGAAAAGAAGTGCCATACACCTTGCTTATAGCAAAGCCTTTGACAGTTTTGCATGGCATTCTTGTTGAGAAGCTTTAGAAATATGATGCAAGTGAAATTACCATTAGACGGATGCAAAACTAAATAGATAAATGAGACGAAGTCAAGAGTAACTCTAAGTAATATGGAGTTTGAGATAATCTTGACAGATTTTATGATTTTCAAAATAAAACAAAATTCCAAAGTGACAAATACAAGTTGCTAGGTGTAGGCAAGAAAGATGAGCTGCACGTGTGAAAGAACCTTCCTGGGGAGCCATGCTGCAAGGGCCTCAGAGCTGCTATACATAAACTGAAAAGGAGTCAACACCACCACACAGGCTGGTTTAACATGCACTGGAGTAAGCAAAGCCTGCAAGACACACAGCTTGGGACTCCTCCCACCTAACCTGACACAATTAATAGTTGATTGCCTATGCTATTCACACAGGTTCTCACTATTTTGAAGGCTCTAAAGAGATCATATACACTGAGCTCTTTCTTTCTTATCTGTAGCTAGAAGTTCCAATGGGGCGATTCCCTCTTCAAAGGAAGGGAAACCAAGTCCTGCAGTTGCCTGGAAATGTATCACTTATGTGAGCCACTGAAAACCTTGCAGCATTTATTCACTTGCCTTGCTTTTTATCATCACTAAAAAGTGTGGAGTAAAAAAATTGATCAGAGCACTAATAAAACACAATTACTATGTGTTATTTGTCTAAAATGACCATACAATATGATCAAGAGGATTAGGCCCTAGATATGGAGTAATTTAAGTCAAAAATGGATGCGCTGTTTGTCATTAGAATTAAGTGAGCAAGGTAGGAAGAAAGCTCACAGCTAGTGTAAGTTTATGGGGAAAAAAGGTTAAAATATAAGTTTTTCTTGGAAAGATTATGTAGTTCCTTTGACATATTGTGTAAAGTGAACTATTTAAGTGAAAAAAGCACTGAAAAATTTAGTTTAGGTCAGACTTAGCTCATTTTTTCATCCCCTCATTTGCTGTATTTCAGTCATCTTCCTTTTAAATCTGATCTTTTTAAGCAGGTCAGATAGAGTATATCTGAGGCACCAAAGTTCTTATGGGCTGATCCAAACTGACCCTAAATCAACAAGTCTGAGTCACAGACTGTGCAATCCTTTCAATCTATATTTTTGGGGCCAGCCTTACTGAAGCTAATACAGAAAGAAACTGGAACTCCAAGCTCTACAGATTGTGTTTCTATTCTCATCGACTCTGCAGAGGCTTTCTCTGGGAAAGAAAGAGGCATCCTTTCTTTGGTGTGCTCAGAAGGGAAAGCCTGTGTGTTGGATGAGGTTCGTCAATGGCTGCCAAAGGCTGATGATGACATGTGCTGTGTCTGCTTCAGAAGAGCTCTGACTCAGCTTCCCTATTTATACTCTTCTAAAAATCTGATTTATTGTTTGTGTGACTTGAACTTGGCTCTCAGCTAAGGCAAAGATATGAGGAACAATTTTAGAGGTGAGGTTCAAATACATAGAATCATAGAATCACTAGGTTGGAAAGGACCTACAAGATCATCTAGTCCAACCGTACTTCTACCACCAAGACTTCCCACTAAACTACTAAACCATATCCCTTAGTACCTCATCTAGACATGTAATCCCTGTAAAAAAATCATATCTGAAGAGTGGGATTCAGCACAGGAGTGAAGGCAAAACAACCTTAAATTTCATATCCATTGAGCTGGAATGGCCAGTGTTTCACTGTATGCCAACAAACAGTAACCCAGACACCATCGGCTGTTGCAATCAGACACTTGAAACTTACTCCTGACCAGTTATCCTAACTCACCTTTATAGGTTACTTGAGGGTTTTGGATACATTTCCAAGGGTGAGGGAGGTGATTGTCCCTCTCTACTCTGCCCTCATTAGGCCTCATCCTGAGCACTGGGTCCCCCAGCCCAAGAAAGATGTGGAACTTTTGGAGTGAGTCCAGAGGAGGGATGCAAAGATGATCAGAGGGCTGGAGCACCTCTCCTATGAAGACAGGCTGAAGCAGCTGGACTTGTTCAACCTGGAAAAGAGAGGGCTCAGAAGAGACCTCATGGCAGTCCCAGGAATAAAATCATCTTTTTACATGGCAACATAGTGATAGGACAAGAGGGAACCGTTTTAAACTGAAAGAGGGGAGATTTAGAACAGATGTCAGGGAAACTTTTCACTGAGAGGGTGATTAGGTGCTGGAACAGGCTTCCCAGAGATGCTGTGGATGCCCCATCCCTAGATGCGTTCAAGGTCAGGTTGGATGGAGCCCTGTGCAACCTGATCTAGTGTGACATCTAGTGGTTGGCAACCCTGCCTGCACCATAGGGGTTGGAACTAGATGATCTTTGAGGTCCCTTTCAACCCAAGCAATTCTATGACTAGTTGGCTCCTTGCTAAATATTACCACACACACACAACTTTTCTTTCCTTTTTAATGACATCTTGGTTTTCCCAGATATGCAGATGAAATTGGCTCATATTGTATAGCATGACTCTACCATCTTTTTTTTCTGTACTGATATCTCATTCTTTAAGCAGACACTATTATATTCATAGTATCAGTAATCTTCAATATTGGTAAAACAGAAGAACTTAGTCCTTGGTCAAGATACTTACAAAAAATTCCAGATCAAAAATCAGCCCCAACATAGACAGTAGTTAAATACGATCCCATTCACAGATACTCTGCTCCTTGGAAGTCACAAACTTTCAGGCCACGTAATTTAGTTAAATAATTATTTAAGAGTAACTTGGTATAAAGTATAAATGACAGCCAGCAGTTCCACATTTATTTTCAGCTGCTGAAAAATCCTACTGTCGGTGGCAGTTGTCTTACTCTGGCTCATTTGAATGAAGTCCCTGCTCAGCAGAAAGAAAAGAAAAAAGAAAAAAAAAATTAAAAACTACTCTGCATTATTTCCTCTGGAAATCTCTGGAGTCTTAATGTTTGTTGTTTTTACACATCTAATTGAATAGAATTTGGTGATAGAAAAGATGCAAAAAACAAACCGTGTTGACATTTTGCAGTTGGTGAGGAGGATACCTTCAATAAAACAGGATTTGAGCACTGGAAATCAATAGAATAAAGAATGTGACCAGAATGAAAATTCTACATTGCAGAGAAGCACCTCTGATTGCTATTGAAACAGGAAGAGGTATCATTATTCTGAGCATGATATTGTTATACTGCAACTTCATCCACCCTAGTCTCCTCAAGGTGGCCTTTGACTTTCTTTGAGTTTCTGCAGGTAAAAGATTCCCCTGCAAGGACCAAATGAGTGTCATAAAAGACCTCACAAATGCAGAGTAGAAACATTTTATAGATAAGAACAGAATACTGAAAAGAAGTGAAAACTATTCAAAATCAGATCCAGTACTGAACAAAAACACAGAATCAATTTTTCAGAGCAAAAAGGAGATTTTTGTGCTATGACAGACCAGCTTGCTTTCTCAATAGGGCAGCTGGATGCAGTCATGATACCATAGCAGAAATACCACCTCAACATTTCCAGAATCCCTGGCGAAAGGAAAAGTCATGATTTGGTCGTATATATTTGGTGATAATGGAGAAAGGATGACAATTCTGTTGCTGCTAGCATACTTCCTGTTGCCCAATCTGTAAGCAATCCTGATAGCAGGAACTTCTGCTTTCTTTGCTGGAGGAGGATGGGGTGCCCCTGGAGCAACATCTGGTACTGCTGGAGCAAAGAGTAGAGAAGTACAATAAAACAGAAAAATATATATAGTTGTCAAGCTAAAACGAGGCCGAAGAACTATCCTGCTACTTTCTGTGGCCCTACAATGTAAAGGTGTGTAACTCTTCACACCACAAAAGAACATACAGGCAGGAAAAGGAACCTGCAATTATGAGCCATCACCAGTAATAACAGTTTCCTGTTAAAGTTGCAGGAAAGAAGGATTAATGCAATCAGTTGGGTTTTTAGTTTTTCATAAGGAAGTTAGGAAGTTAATACCAGAAAAAGAAAAAAAGGTCATCTTGCTTGTTCTATAAAATAAGCTACAGTCAGCATTGCTTTCTACACTTTCTTGTCATGTTCCCCCTTTTTTAGAAAGTAGATTGTAATGAAACAATAAGTGAAATAGGAATAATAGCTATCTTTCTCTTATTACAGTGTGCAAGAAGGAACCATTTTCCTTGGTATTTTACCATTTCTGACTATAGGTTTGCACTCCTTTCAAAGCTAGGCTATGTCTGAGTTGTCATAGTGGTTCCAATGAGGTAAATAAATGTCTAACAAAATAACACTTTCAGTTACTCAGAATAAATAAATAGAATTCTCCACAACACAAAAGTAGTGTTTGTAAGTACTTGAACACAAAGATTGGAGAGATCTTCCTTTATTTCAAGCATGCAAGAACTTGAAAGCGAACCACAATATTTCACTCACCTAAAAGAAAGGTTTCTCAGTGATATCCAATTGCCATTTAATCCACTGGAACGATCAAAGATCAAAAAGAAGTGTCGTGAATTCAAATATGAAAAAAATAGAGGAATACATACAATGAAAGTGAACTAATCTTCTGTAAAGTATCATTTTTCTCCACAAAGATTTTAAAGAGCCTTTTCATTTGTAAATGTCTTCTACCAGTGAAATACAACTTTTGACCTTTGCGCACATTCTGTCTGTTTTTAAAGGCGTAAACACAGAGCAGCATTAAGAGGGGAGAAGACTAACAATTGTGGAAATTCAAGCTACAGTTTTTAAATAAGAAATTTACACTAAATTTTCAGTTCTCTAGATATAATCTGCATCTGAGTATACTTCCTTCCTCTCAACAGAGTCCTTTGGTTATCCACACCCAGTTACCTCCACATATGTTAACAACTGCAGAAGCAGAATTGGCCTGTCCTGCACTGCGTTATAGTCCTCCAACCACCCTTTGGGCCTGTCCAGAACTGTCTCACTTTCTCTGCAGACCCCTGATGACAAGTCCCATGTCCAGCTCATATGTGTGCATTAACTCACCAGGAAGTGCAACACCTCTGCTCACAATGGAAATACTCAAAGCTGCCTGTTACACAGGTTCCTTTTTTTCATATGAAATTGATTGCAACAATCGTACTTCAGTCAGATGTGCAATGTGTACATGGGACCAGTCCTGACAGAGATCAGCTGTGCCAGTGACTTTGTGGTAACAATGGTCTCAAGCAAATGAATTTAGCAGTTAAATGCTGTTCATTGTACATGCAATAGTTCATAATACTCAGTTACTAACAATGGCTTTTGAACGTAAGAAGTGCTATATGCTTTTCATTTCATTGGAATTCATCTAGTACCAAAATAACAGTAATAAACCTTCCTTGTTGAAACTGCACTCCCTTTAAAGCTCTCACATAAGAGCCTCTGAAAGCAATCCACTGAAGCACAAGCCAAGCCCCAGCACCACGCACTCTCCTCCACTCATATTATCTTGCCAGCCTACATCAATGAGGAAACTGCAAGTTTGATATCAGACATTTGTAAAATACACACCACTCAGTAACACTTGACTGAGTCATGTTCTACCAGCAATTTTCGTGCAAGTCCACATAGACTGCATTGTCTGAAGCAGTTCTGGATTTCAAGCAGTTCAGCTGAGAGCTAAATTTGACCAAATTCTCAGCAGGAATCTCAGCAGAATTGAACCCTTTTTGCTAGATGTATGATCAAAAGTGAATATCTTAGAACATAATTCTATAGGTTGAAATACTTTGTTTTTTCACTAAAATTAAGCAAATTTTGTATTATCTGCCCTGTAACCATTACAAATAATGGATCCTTCTGGCTTTTATAAAGATCGGATAGATTCAAATCCACTAACAACGTGTCAGATAACATTCTTACCAGATCCTTGTTCTCCAAGGGTCTGCCAAGTGATTCTTAGAGAATATTTTCTGAAGCCAAATTTACCTCAGGGATTAGAGTTTTCTGTCAACACATTATATAATTTGTTTTCGGAACTGTCCTATTCAAGGGCAGAACCAGAGCATATGCTGTAGCATATCTCCTCCAAGTACCGCTTCTACTGCTCCTTCCAGTTGGTGGCTTTCACAAAGATTGATTTAGCAAGCATATAGTAAAAAGCTGGATAAAATAAGATTTTACTGGATTTGGGCCAAATAACTAGATATAGCACTGCTTTGT
Source organism: Penelope pileata (assembly GCA_013396635.1). Classification (NCBI taxonomy): domain Eukaryota; kingdom Metazoa; phylum Chordata; class Aves; order Galliformes; family Cracidae; genus Penelope; species Penelope pileata. The sequence goes on from WBMW01002239.1 coordinate 805,493, forward strand.
CCATATTCAGTAACTAACCTGACAATCAAGCAATCAGATATTTACTCTGGTCTACAACTTACAAAGGCCTAACCTTGAAAAAGTTTGGATGTGAAATTTCTTTCCAAAAGCCAAGAAACATGGGCAGCAACCTGCAACAGTCCCCACTGCACACAGGAATCCTGGGGCTACCAATGGCCTTCCAGCTCCCTCCCCACCCTTCACAGCTTGCTCTTTGCCCTTCACCATTCTCACGCACATCTCCCCATAGCATACCTTCTTGCAAAATTAAAGCCATTACAATCATGCACATTGTATAGTTAAGCTCTGGACCACAGAAATCACTGACGGCATTTCCAGTAATGACCGTTGTTTTGGTGATCCAAAGCATCATCAAAGTTTTTACCTGCCTATACCACTGCTTGAAAGCTTATTTTGCAAGCTTAAAATGACATCACAGTCTTACTCTAGCCTGTGCAATGTGGGGCACGAGGAGAATGAGGAAGTGAGACCTAGATCTCCATGGGGGTCTGAAAGCCCAGTCAAGACACAGCCCTTGGCAGAAAAGCCTTGGGAGAAGAACACCCTGAAGCTTGTGACCAGACCATGGACGAAGTAAACAAGAACAAAGAAGAAGGGAAACATGGCTGTTTGCTAACTGTGCTGTGACAGAACGGACTGTCTGTCTATGGTACTAATAAGGAAACCGTGTAAGACATACTGTGCTGCCTTGTGACTATGTTACCTAATGCTATGTTACCAATTTAACCTTTAGTGGAATCTTCCAGTATTTCTGTAATGGTATAAAAGGTGTTAGCCTTAGCAATAAAGCATGAAGGAGAGAGAGAAAGAGAAAGTATATACTGCAACTAGAGGCCTCTGTATTACTTGCGCGCGCGTGGCGACGATACAACAAGATCTCTGACTTCCTACAACTAGTTTCAGAGACATCTCTCTTAGAATAGACACTGACAGAAGTGAGGTTTTTTGTTAGAAAAATGTTTATCCAGTATTTCCTCACAAATGAGATTGTTGTGCCCTGTTCATTTTGGCTCCTCACAGCGAAAACCTTAGGAGAGTACCTGTAAGCGTTATTCCCTGTATGGAAACTTTTAGTTTAGGAGATTTTGTTTGTTTGTTTTGAAGAGGGAGTTTCTTGCTTGTTTTAGAGGGTTGGGTTTGTTTGTTTGTTTGATTTTTTACTTTTCAGTCTAGCACTCTTAGGCACCCCATTTAATGTTTAAATATTTCATTTGGATATAGTAATAGCATAACACAACCACTCACAGCTGAGTGAATTCACATCCAACTTAACTTTTAAGTTCCTGTCACAAATGTTTGTTTGGAAGACTGCAGTGAGCACAGGGCCTCCTTTCCATCCTTGTCCTTTAGTTTAAGATTTACTAGACTGCAATTAGTTTTCAACATTCTTTAGTCCCACTATAAGAACTTGTTTATAAACCACTAAGCATCTGTAATTATTAGGATTTTGTTCAGGCTTTCTGTGAAGCACTCCTTCCTTCGAGATAACAGAATTCTCAAAAAGAATTTCATTCTCTGCAGCTCAATAAGTGTAGCAGAGGGATCCTTTCTCCCTGGTTTGCTTTAGCTCTGCATTTTGAACCACACAGTGTGAAAGCAGGCTTAATTACTGACTTGACAAGCCCTTCTCTTGCCTTTCTTTCACAAAAGGAGAAAGGTTGGAGGACAATTGTCCTTGCAGTCCCATGAAGAAAAAGAGAGCAATCTCTTGGTTATCTTTTTGAAAACTGAAGTTTAGTTAAGATTAACTTTATAATTCCCACCCTGACACCCCTTAACCCCAGAAATCTGAACTTCCTTTTATATAATAAGAAAAAACACCTTGAAATATATCATATTTACTTAGTTAAAAATATTCATGTCAACCATGCTTCAAATTTTAGGGGGAAAAATGACACCTTATTTCTATTATTAACTAGGCAACTTAAAATAATTTAATCTTCACCAAGCTCTCATCTCCTTTCTTTATCCAGAAGAGTTTTCAAAATCTTCAATAAGTCAGTCATATCAGCCATTGCCACTCTCTTCTTCAGATCCTCAACAACTCATTGAAGCTCCTGTTGTACCTTCCTAGTTTTATTCCCTCATATATGCACCCACAGTACCATTCCCTACTTATTCTTTATTACCAGCCTTTTTTAGAGTGAGTGTCATGGCTTTTGAAGAAACCTCGATCTGAGTGGATATAAGGCACCTTTATTTCCTTCACTCAGATCTCCTTAGGAGCAATTGTGATGAAGGTAAATTCATAAACAATGACTTCGTTTTCACAATATTTATGCACAATATGAGAAAAACTGAATACAATAAAGGTACGCCAGGTATTTTCATGTCAAATTCTAATACGTAGATACTTTGAACTGATCTGTTGCTCTGCATTCATTCAATTGTTTTGTTGCAACCACTAAAGCTGGTTAGAGTTCTAGTCATACTGCCATCTTACCCTTAGAATCACATTCTTACTGCCCTTATATTCTCCTGTTTCTACTGTAATTTTTAGTGCCTGATAAGGGATTTTTTTTTCCTTTTAATTAGCACCTTTATTCCTGCCATTATTTTTTTTTATTTATTTATACACAGCAGCAAAATCCTTCACAGAGCTTTCCCCTCTTGGTTTTTCATTTTCTTAGAGGTACTGTAACTCTGAGTATTATTTTGCAATTTGGGGTGGAAAGAAGTTCATTCATTTCTTGTTTTTCAAATATAATCATTAAATCCATTTACAGTACACCATTTGAGAGTTTAATGCATTCTCTGTTTTTGCCAGTTTTCTCTCATTTCTTACTCTGCTTATCTTTGCATATTTAAACCTGCAGAGTCATGTATGAGCTACTGCTATATCCATCAGTCTCAGAACTCCCAAGACCCCTGACAATGTTAGTTCTTTATTCCATAAAAGTTAGTTTTCAGGTACTTACCGACGATTATTACCAATGGTGCTAGGAGATTCTAGGCAATTCCCTCAAAGAAGCATAAACACGGTGTCCCAAAGACACCAAGGCAATATAACTATATAGATGGCCATGTAAATATTCTGTGACTGGCTTATGTATACATATTTCACAGTCTGAAGAACTTACAATTTTCACTTTTCCTCTGTTGGTGTGAATTTTTCAACAGCAGGGTTGTGAAAAGGCCTTTAAAAAGAGAATAAAATGGTGGACCATTTACATTTACATTTGAAAGAAACTGAAACACTCAATTCAAAAAAAAACTTAGTGTCAAAATAAATGATACAGGTGAAAAATGGGAGAAAGATTAATAGGACTGCATCTTTGATGGGATATGATATAGCAGAGACCATTGCTATCTTGTGCTTTATACAAAAAATCAAGTATCAAAAAGCAGAGTTGGTAGGCAGTCAATTTCTTGATGAATAGTGAGACTATACAAACCAAACTAAAAAAGAAAACAAAACAACACCAAACTGGAAAGTGCTTGAAAAAAAAAAAATTACTAGTTGGAGAGTTCTTAAAACAATTAAATAGCAACTCTCTGAATAGCATAGTTAAGCGCTGTTCATGGCTGAACTACATCAGGATTACATCTTTGAAACTTGCTAAGTGGCTATCAACATATGGTGTCCTTCTTCAAACCCTTTTTTTTAATCTTTTCTTGAGGGTTTTGTTTCAAATTCAGTTCATTATTTCAAAATTCTAAGTTTATGGGTAGGAGTGTGATGACTAGGCTCAGATAGGAAGGTTCTTGTTGTATGTATAAACATCTACAATTGAGAAAAAAATTGATGTGACATGGATGTCACATATGACATATCCATATAATTTGAACCAAACAAGTTGGATCAAATTAAGAATATGACAGAAATAGGCAAAATTTCCTGAGAGTTACAAAGGGAAATAGGTCATCTAGACCTCCTGCATAAAACTAGACAGAATTGAGAGAAACCTAGAGATAGCAGGGGAGGGAAGAGAAACTGTTTGACTTCTTACACCCTCTTTTCACCTCTAATATTTTTAATTCAGTAGTTCCCATGGAAACATTCTCAAAATGGATGTCCTGTTTCTGAACATTTATAGTGATTTAACTGTAGTGTATTTCAATTGAAACAAGCAGCTTGGAGCGGAGCTATGACAATCAGGGTGTAATTCCCAGAGATGTGAGTTTGAAATGTCATGTTTCTCCCCTCTTGTCAAATTTCAAGATTTATGACTTTGGCTTAAAAAAGCTCAGAAAAAGTTTTGAAAGAAAATGATAGCAGTCCATTAACTAACAAATTTATATTACTCAAGATTTCTTTAAGTTTTCTTAACATTATTTGTCTTTTGCCTGCATCTCTAATATGCTGTAGCATGCAAGAAATGGGTTAATTCTGAATGACTAGAAACAGTTCAAATTCTACTCATTGCAGGCAGATGCAAGGAAGTGTGTAAATTCGTATACTTTTGGTAGAGTAAAAAATGTTTTCATCTAATAGGGGTACTTGCTTATAAGTGTGTACGTATGAAGAACCATGAAAAAGATCCCAAAACTTTGTCATATTTGAGTAGAAAATCGATGAACATCCTATGATTGCATAGATATACCACAGTCTTTTTCCATTGCTCGATTGCATATCATACTTCCAAGATATCATTTCCAGTAAAAGTAATCAGAAATAGTAGCTACCAGCAACTTTCTCAAAGTTGATTATGCGATTAGTGCCAGAAATTCTAACAGGCTTGCAAAAAGAAGTAATTAGTAGAGGAGCACTTCAGTAGTTCACAGTGCTATAGCTTGATTTGGCCAAAACCAGTGCATAAAGGGTAGAATTCAAAATGGATCTAGCAGGGAGTAAGCAGCAACTTTGATATTGTTAGATTTCGTTAAGGTGGATGTAGAAATATATATCTTGTAATAAGCATTCTTGTCGCTCAAGACAATCATATAGAAAAAACTATATTTTAATGTCATAATTTGAAAATGCACATTTTGAGTAAATTTTAATATATATACAGTCTTTATTTTTCACACCTGAAATCAAACATGCTACAAGCGTGCTTGTATGCTTTCAGAAGTTTTTCTTTGACAAAAATCACTCTGATTACTAATAGCGTGGTCTACATTTAATGTTCACCAAGATCTCACATTCATTGCTTTAGAGAGAATTTTAAACACAGATTATGTGGTTCCTGCTTTGTAATAGTTTCTGTGTAATGTCCTTGTACTGCCGGGAATTTCATTAGCATGTGCCCTGATCTTGTCCTCCAAAGCCTCATTGCTTTAGACAAGCATGGATTTAATTGAGAGAAAACCAAGCTGTGATTGTGGCTCAGGTGTGAAGGCTGTTTCCCTCAGCAAATTAAATTCAATGTAATGACTGAGCTTTCTTTTTCTTACTCTCCACTTATGAAAGATTTAATACTTCATATTAATTATTATGCTGGCCTCTCTTACTATGATGTTGTTTTTCCTGTCGTTTTGTGAAAGATTGATGCACAGATAAAATTGACTATTTAATGTACTGTGAGGATGATTAACGTTCTGAGATTGGATCACAAGGTTATTCCATGTCACCAATTTCTACATGACTTCTACTTTAAATAATGAAACTCAACAAAATTATAGACCCTGATGATTCTGTGTTTTATCTGGCTGAGACCTCACACTGGAGGTTCTGCAGAAAGGCCTGCCCTCCATTTTTGGGGGGAAATGTCAGAGTACTATGAACACCTGCATACAGATCAAGCATCCAATCCCTGTTTGTCAGCAGTACCAACCCAGATACTCCATGGTAAGAGCCTCAATCAAAACTCAATTTATAATACCTCCAGTGCCAGAATAAATTATACACACATGAACCAGCAGTCTGCCTTTAAAAAACTGAGAAAGGATGCACTGGTGACATTGCCCCCGCACACTGGACATGAGAAGTCTGAAACACAGGGTCACTTTTTGTATGAAAAATATTCCAGTAGCGTGAATCTGAACTGCCAAGCTCAGTATGCTGAGACAGACTTTATATTTACCAAATGTGAATGAAAGAGCTAAACATCTCTAACATACCATAAGACCAATATATGCACATGTGTGCAGACCCACAAAACATGAATCTAAAAGCATGAAGTGCTATTTCTCACTTCCAATCGTATGGAGCGAAGCAATATAATCTTTCTGCTGAGAATGGAAGCAGAAGCAATACCTGCATGCAAATCCTGTTTATCACTATTGCCATCAAGTTTATGGGCACATAAATTTCTTTCTATAATACTTTTTCATCAGAGATCAATAAGCAACCAGCTGCAAATCACCAAAAATAAATGAATATATGTAATTGTCTTGCTACATCACATTCAGGAAATCATGCTAAAGAGTTCCCTCTGCAGCATGCAAACTCTCAGATTTAAGCAACTTCGTAAGTGACAAAGGAACCTAAGGAAGATCAGCTGTAGTAAATCTACTTAGCCTTTCAGCTCTAAGGATTGAGCCCAAACACATTATTTATCTTACATTTTAAGATCCTTGGGCCATGGACCATATCATTAAGTATGTGAGAGTCCAGCAGATAGGGCCAGCTATGTTTAAGAAAATGAAACTGATTTTAAATCCTATGGAATCTAACCAAATATAGAGAATTGTACTTAAATAAGGAGAACAAAGCTCGTTAGCAGGTCTATTACCTTGGAGTCATAGTGTTAACACAATATAGCATTTTTGCCACTCTCCAGGTCAGAAATTCCCAGCCTTAGGGACATCACATTACTGTTGTCTGGAAACTGAGACTCCTGTTCTGTTCTGTGTGTCTCCTTAAGCATTCAACCATTAAGAAATAGCCAGAGGTGGTTTTAAAATCTTACAGCCTATTTCACACATTTTGTGAAAACTAGTCCTATAGAAAGCAGCAGGATTAAAAGGACCAAAGCATAGGAAATAATGGAACTGGCAACTTGCAAAAGCCCCAAGCCGAGTTGATCCAAGCAAGTCCCTCAAATCTGTTTGTGCCTTGACATCAACTGCTCCGAGTAACCTGCGCTGGGCAAAGATGTGCTGCTATACACGGAGGCACAGATTCGCCCAGCCTGTTTTAGTGCAAAGCTTCAAATGTCCTCACTTTGTAGGGGCAACAAACTGAAATGTAAAGTTTATTAGGCTACATGTTTCTGCCCCAGAACCTGTACTGGAATAGAAGTCTTCCAATGGAAACAGGAAGTAGCTGAAAATGAAGGATATTACTCTAAAATACCACATGAAGTACCGTCTTCTCTCCTGAATCCAATGCAATGCTGAGAGGTAAACACAAACTATACATTCTTAATTGCTTGAATTGGTAAATCCGATCATATTTGTTCAAGGCCAGGCTGGATGGAGCCCTGGGCAGCCTGATCTAGTGGGTTGGAACCCTGCACACAGCAGGCAGGTTGGAACTAGATGACCTTTAAGGTCTTTTCCAACCCAAGCAATTCCATGATCATGTTGTTTAAAAGTCATTCAGCATTTGATTTGCTGGAGCATTTTCTCTGTTCCTTAAAAAATAGAAGTGTTTGTAAACATCAAGTGATATATTCCTGAAAAAGCTTCTCAGTCATTGAGGCTCTGATCTCCTTGAATAAATTCCTCAATTAATAGATCTGTTCTGGAGGGGAAAAAAAAAAAAATTGTGGACAGCCTGACAGTTTCTGATAACTTTAAAGAACAACTAAGTTTCCCTTGGCCGTGTGATAGCAGCCACTATATTCATCTATTTTTTCTTCATAAAAATAGACTTGGAATATTCAGCTAACATCAATTGGCAGTCGATTGCTTTCAAAAGGAATGAGACTAATTCACCTTAGCTTAAGGCAAACTTGCTATGAACTCTTTATAGGCCACCAGCATTCTTGCAACCTACTTTATAGGTGCTCCTCCTCTTGGGTTAATGCCCCTAAACTTTGCATGAGACTGTTTGCAGCCCTGCTAACAAGTACAGAAGTTGGCTGGAGTGACCTTAACTGTGCACCCCCGTTACTTGGAGTTCTGCAGTTTCATTAAAATTCAGTCTTGATAGTATATTTGACAGCTTTTAAACTTTGTAAAAATGTTGGTTTTATATATAAATAAATACGCACACATACACAGAATTGTACAGTATCTATACAAAATATTTAAACAATACACTTTAAAGTTCTCCATCCTTAAATTTCTCCTATGTTCTGAAACTTCTTAGCACTTTAACAAGGTATTCTGGCTGGGAATAACTGAAATTACAAAGCAAGAGATCAGATGCTTCCTATCTGAGATTTCCTGAAAAACCCCAAATGACTGAACTGAAGGACAACAGAGAGGAAACTAAAGACAAGGAAAGTGAGAAAGCCTGTTGAATCAATAATAGACTGTTTCACTCAGAAGTACTCTGAAGAGACTGCTCTTGGGTCATGAGCCTGGCTAGGTTTTTGAACACCCTCCTCTTTGGAGGATTTAGCCTCTTGGCTTTCCCTGTTCAGGGTAAAAGTCATCTATCTGCCAAGACTGTAAGATAGTATCTCAATCAATACGCGCTTTAAATATTTCTGGCAGCCACTCTCCTCTTGTAGACAACAATCTAATTATTATTATTATAATATTTCTTGTGCTGATTTCAACCAGAATTTTCTCACTATTGGATGTTTCATAAGGAAAAACATTCATGGAAGGTGACTATTTGGTATTAGACTTTTTTATTTTTTTAAAAGAACATTTTCACAGCACTGAGAAATGAGTCAACTGAGAAGAACTTACTGACACCGGTGAAAGAACAAGCAAGAACAGCTTTTCAAAGTCAAATTTTATTGATATATAAAAACTAGTAAACTGCTTTTACAATAAATAAGAATAGCATCTTTTAAAGAAACAGACGAATTATTAGCCACCCAAGACAGATACCTGCCCTTGTACACTTTGAATTTATGAAGGGAAATTCAGGCTGGCAGAATGCACGTTTTAGACTGGTCTTAGCTGGCTAAGAATCCAACCTGCTGTCTCCTAGAGCAAAACCCCATATCTTAGGAAAAGCAGGTGAATTCTCTAACAACTCCACATGCCATCAAGGAGCAAAAGTTTACTTCTCTACTGTCCATGTAATTCCTTCCGGATTAATGGCTGGATGAGCAGCGGCAGTGGCATTAATCCTCAGGAAGATATCCTGCATTAAAATTGTATTGCTAGGTTGGCTTGTTGGGTTGGTTGGTTTTTGTTGTTGTTTTAATATTTTTCATCTTAGAAAATGTATGTTTTATTTTTACTTTTTTTAGTTTTACTCTCATCTCTAGGTAGCTAGAGAGCTTTAGGCTATGATTTAATAAAGCATTTAAATGGATATGCAAGTCCTAAAACATCCAGTGAGAATGCTTAGACACGCTTGAAGCTAAACATACAGTTTCTCATAGCAGAATGTTTTCTTTCATTTGTTCTTCAGTGCTCTTTACACTTTGAGTCTGTTTTGCCTTATTTTCCATCAAGTAATTGTATAGCAGGGAAACCAGAATAGTTTAATTAATCAGCATGTTCTACCATAATAGCTAATTTGGGATGCAGAGATGTTTACATCTATATATATTCTCAATCTATTCTCTTTATTCTGTCAATATTATTTGTGTACCATTTTCTTGGCAGAGAATTGCTGATCTACAGGAAAACAATGTCAACAACCACAGAAAAACTCTGGGTAAGAGGCTAAAATGGGGACAGTATAAGCATTGGCAGTTTTAATATAGGCAGTAGCACGTCAAAAAAAAAAATTCAGTGTTTGCAGCTTTGTGTGCTGCCATCCTACTCTGTCCAAGGAAAGCAAGCTGCTCCAGGGAGCCTGAGACCAGCCATTTATTTTAGCCCACAGCCACCTTTGCAAAAACATCCTTTCTGCAGAATTAGAGCATCAGTTTAAAACAACTTCCATCAGAAAAGTATCTGAGCACAAGCCATGTTTAGACTTCTAGGAAAGGCAGAACTACATTAGGAGTCCTAGACAGTGCCACTAAACAAAGCCATGCAAGGTGTATAGCTTGCTAGCTTACTGCGCTTCACTGCCACCAAGAATTGCACTGCTTCACCCTTCTGGAGTGTAGGAGCAACCCAGACTTCTAGGGTAGCGGAGTTTCTCATCTTTAATTATAGCCATGACTCTATTGCACTTCTGTCATGTTTAACTCTTGCTCTTAACCCACTGCTTATTGCTCATATTTGTAAGTTTACACAACCCCAGAGATGCTGGTTAAAAACAAGTTGTTCCACAAAAGGTTTAGATGATATGCCTGTGGCTCCAGAATCATCATTTTATTTGAGCTAGTGAAAGGAGTGACAATTTCACAGTGCTAACAAAAATAAATAAATGTTACTTAGAATACAAGATTAGATTTACTGCCCAGGCACCAATCCCTTTTGGGTCCAGAATCACAATTATCCTGCAGCCTCTCCATTGCAGAGGTGAGGCCAACATCACCACCACAAAGAACAGTGGTTGTACAGAAGCAGGTGGCTCCTGCTTGACCACGAGAGAGGTGATTCAGCACCTGTCCCTGGGCAGAGGCAGCCCATTTGGCAGTGTTGCAGCACGGCCTTGAGCGGGCTTGTAAAGCCACCTGCCTGTCAGAGAGCAGCTCCTCTGCAATGCAGCTGCTCTCCAAGGGTGCAAATTGCTGCCAAACTGCCTAAGGCCAGATACATAGCTAAGATTCAGTATGCATTTCTTTGATTTTCTTTTCCATTACGCTCTCGCTTAGACAGCCTACAAGATTTTAATAGAAGATGCCCAGTTAAATGTTGTTTGACACCATGACTGCAACCATAGGAGCTATTTTGCGTATTTTAAAGTGGTGCTAAAAAGCTTTTTAATTTATCTAAACTACCTAAAAATAAAATAAAATAAAAAAATAGTAATAACAACTCAATAGCTTACAAGTGAACCAGCCAGCTCAGGTTCAGGTTCCTGAAACACCTGTAAGGAAACGGTTGATATGCATCATGCATTTATGAACGCTTGCTGCATATGAGCTGTTATACCAGCACAGTCATGTCTCTACCCAAGAAGTCTGTAAACAACAGAAGTTCAAGAGCCTTCATAATGGCAGAGCAGTAGAGGAATTAGTATGAGCAAGACACAAGCCCCCCAAGCATTCAACAGAATGCTGAGCAGAGCTGTGCATGTGGACATTACAAGGATTCAGATCCAGAGACAACATGTTACGCTGGAAGCCATCTGTGTAGATACACTCTATCTACCGCTATCTGTCAACATTTGTAGCTACTCTCCGTTTCACTGGACTACTTGTCTCCTGCACAAAAACACTGCGTGTGCCTACCTTTAGTGTATGAGAAAGGCCCAGTGCTGCTCCTGGTGTTTGCAGAATACCTCAAGTCTCCTCCCCAGGAGGAGGGTATAAAATCACGTGCAATCTGCAGCTGTTTCCCTCCTCTGTCCATTTTCTCCCCACTCCCCCTGAAGCAGTGAAAACCAATCAGGACACACTGGTCTCAACATTTTCCACTGTTCACTGAAATTGCTAAGTTGAAAGAAGTTGTTATGAAATTTTTACATACAAACAGCAACAGCTATTTTATATTTAATAGTCTAAAGCAATATTATAATAATGCTATAAGTCAGACAAAACCTGCTGTAGAAGTCATAGGAGAAGTTCTTCCAAACTAGCTGTAGCCACTTCAGAATAAAGGTTGGGAACACTGTGAGAATGCTATGGAATGTGAGAGTAAAATCAAGCAGTTGCCATGATAGTATCCCTCAAAATGATACCCAGAATTACTGCACAAAGAATGATATAGTATTTGATTAACACTGATGTGATACATCAAAATTATATGTAAAGGCAGTAGCAGAGAAAACATATGTTCTGCATCTGAAATCAATCACCGTAACAAGCAAGGCAGGCCTTGGGATTAGACCCTCTCATTTCCAAGGCTGATTATGAATGAAATCAGGGTTTGTTTCTCGCTTGTCAGAAACACTTCTGTTTTGATTAGTGTTTAGGTTTCCTTCACTTCTTGTTTTTTCTTTTTGAAATGACACCACATGGATTTACTGATTATTCTGTGCAGGGTCAATGAAAGCCTGAAGCTGTGCTGCTCTCCAGGAATTACACTGCCTTCTGTAAGTGCCCCTTGGTTATGTCAGTGTTAAACCCACAGTAGCATGTGACTATCTCGTCTTTGTGGAACACTCAATCCAAACCACTGGTTTTTAGTTTTAGAACAAATCCTGTCTCTTCCCTGCTTCTACCAAAAAAAAAAAAAAAAGAAAAAAGAAAAGTGGCAGGCGGTGGTGGACTGGCTGTGATTACTTCCGTCTTAGTTTCTAAGAAGTTACGTTTTTCATAGTGTCTAGTATGAAGCTATGTTTTGGCCTCAGAAGAGAAACAAAACTGATAACATCCTGGCAGCATTGAACAGAGCCGAGGACATACTCAGTTCCGCATTCCTCTGCCAGTGAAACAGTTGGGGGGGGCATAAGGAGCGGGGAACTGGGAGGGGACAGGACCAGGGCAGCTGACCCAAATTGACCAAAGACCTGTTCCATACCATATAACATCATGGGATTGGTTTGCTGGGCTTCCGGTGGCTTTTGTTATGGAAGAGGCTAGCCAGGAGGAAGGGTCACTGCTGGCTGTGAGCCCTTGCTCTGCGTATCCTCTTTGTATATATGTACTGTTATTTACTTTGCTTTCTTTTCTATCTTAGTAAATAGAGTTTATCTCAACCCACGAGTTTTACTGCATATTTCTCTACTTCTCTCCCCCGTCCCATTTGGGGAGGGGGGAGGGTGAGTGAATAACTGTGTGGAACTTAGCTATCTGCTGAGTCAAACCACGACACTTCCCAGGAAACAAGTCAGCCCCTAGTAGTGGTGTTTGCAGACACACAGCCAGGAGGAAAGCAGCACAAGAGCAAGAGGAGAGCGAGATTAGCTGCAGGTGCAGGGCAGACTGCAGCAGTGCACAGGAGACATTGACTGGACAAGGGCTAAGGCACCTAACACACAGTGCAGCATCACTGAAGTTCGGTCACAGAGATGGATTGTTCTTTTAAAATGCAAGACTCTCATTAGAAAAGGCCTTTAAAGAGTATGAATGGAAATGGAAACAGAAGTACAATGTCTTGCCCAAAATTTTGCCACCATTCAAGCACAGATCTGGAAAGGAAATCAAAGCAATATTATCTCAGTTGAGCATCCCAGCTGAGACAGAGAATTTTCTTGTGCCTTCCAGGTCATTTCAGATCTGTGTCACTTACACAGCAGTGACTCTACACAAATACTTTCCACACTCTCACAATGTACTCTCTGTCTGCATTCTAAAATGAGCAGAAGCCTGGGGGATGCAGTCAGTGCAGCATCAGGTCTGACCTAAAAAGATAGATGTGGCATCAGGTAGCACAAATGTGTGGCTTCTGCCTGGCCCACAGCATGAACAGACATCCTGCATCTCCACTTGCACAAGAGCAGACTGAGCTGACCACAGTCTGAAAAAGACTATGTCAACAGATCTGTTGTATCCTGAGGAACAAATGTATGGATGCTAAGGAAATTGCATACAGCATGGGAGAAAGAAGAGACTATAACATTTAGCTTGTGCTTTTTATATATTCCCTGAAAAGTTTCACAGCTGACAAAGACTGAGAGGTAGAGGCATATCTATCTCAAGGTAATGTAGCTCATACACTTCTGTTCCTTAGCCTCCACTTTCCTTAGATATGAAGAACTGTTTTTCACATAATGACAGCCTGCCCAGTGTGAATGGCCCACTACACTTCAAACTGCATACAGAACTGTACATTCCATTCTGTACAGTGTAAACACTTAAAATGTCATTCAGAACAAAGAGTAGGTGAACTGGACCCTTTTTTCATCTCCTCTTTGCATCAGGCACTATGGAAAAAGCAGCAGTGAATTGCTATTTCTGTATTACGAGGAAAAACATAACTGTGTGTACAAATGTTTTCCACACCAAAACTTCCAATCTGAATAACTCTGCCAATTCTATATCTATAACAAGTTATAAAATTTCTTATTTTCAGAGAATGCTTTGCTCAATTATTTGCTGTAGACACACAAACCTCGTATAAGTCCATTGAGTAATTCAATGTGGAAAAGGGACACCAATCCCCTCGAGCACACACGCAGCATACGTATTTGGAGAAGACAGGGCAAGTCAGGTACTACTTGCAAAAAAAAAAAAAAAAACAGGCATCTGATTCCCATTTTAATGGGAATGGTGATTTGCAGGAAAACCAGCTTGTCAGAACATAAGAGAAGGGATTTGTGCTCCCCAGTTTAGAATGACAGCTCACATCCAAAGGAATTTATGGGTGTTTTGCTATGTTTGTACTGTATTTGGCTACAGCTGAATGCAATTTAATAACTAGTATTTCTCAGCAATACTGTATTTAAAAAATAAAAAAATAAAAAAATAAAAAGCATTTCTCTGCCATGTTACAAGATATGTCATGATGTACTTTCCTCACTCCTCCACTCATCTCTCCTGAGAGTGGTAAAACTCAGATTAAACAGTGCTCACTCCCACTCTCCTGTTAAGGATGTTTTAAGCTTTAACTTCTTGACAGGCTGATCCTGTTCCTCCTTCCCTGATGCTCTCTGTGTAGGTGTGAAAGGCTCTCATGGACACACACTCCTCTCACTTACAAGTCTGCTCTCTCACAGGAGGCTGGCCCACCATGTGCCAGCCTTCTGCAGGGGTTTCTGCACTCAGCCTGCTAATCGAGATGGACAAAACTAACCCCTCTGCCCACTGAGACACAGACATGGGTTCAGAGCTTGAGACGGTGGCTAGATTAAACCCTCCAGGCAGAGACACTTGGATCAACCCAGAGACAGGTTCTCACAGTTATTCCTTACCCTAGTAAGGAAGGCTCACCCCAGGAGCAGTTCTCCTCCTGGGGATGTTGTTCCCAAAGCCTTTACCTGGATTTCCTATTTAAGGCTTTTCTGCTCTCACAGCCACATAGTCACCTTCATCATACCCCTCTGGACAATGGGGTTGAAGCAGAGGCTTCTCCACAAGCTGCTCCCCAGCAGGTGCTCCCAGGGGAAGCTGCCTGGCCTGAAAGCACTTGTCAGATGGGTAGCTCATGCAATTCAGTAATTTCCATGGTGATGAGGTCTTTGTGTTTCCTGGACTGGAATGAGGGAGAACCTCATTCTTCCCTAGCAAAGCACCTGGCTGAGGGCACAGGCCCACACACCACCCCAGCATTCCAGGGCACAGGGTAACCTCACAGCCTCTTCTCCCACTCAGCCAGCCCCAGCACCTCTCCTCTACCTGCTAGGCTCATTAAAGTTGTTAATACACTGAAAGTAAAGAAGTGACATCATCCTTTCAGCTTAAGACAACCAAATCTTCCTGCCCACACTGAGGTGGGAGGGAGAAGTGAAGTAGGCCAGGCCTGAGAATGCAGAGGGAGCAGGAACAACATGGCGGGCAACAGCGCCTCACTCAAGGGCACACACCAGAAGCACACCTCCATGGCATCATCACAACAGATCCAAGGCTCTTAAAGGACAGAAAAAAAAAAATTCAAAGCCTGGCACAGACTTCTGCATGATTTTGGAAAAATATCCTTGATCTCTTTGTGTACAGTCCTCTTCAATGAAGTAGCACATCACGTGGAGAGAGAATGTGAGGAAAACCTCAATGTCTGTGGCTTACTTGTAGAACACTACAAGCAGTGCTGGGGAGGTAACAAATAAGTAAACACAAATGTATTTCAAACCAGTCAAGCTCTTTCCCTCAGAAAAAAGGATTCAGCTCACCAGACAAAGAGGCCACAGATGAAGGAATTCCATTTAGGGAATGCCCTAAAAATTGAGTTATGCTGAGCTATGTCTCCTGACCCAGGTTTCTCAGTCTTTTCAGAGTCTGTCACATCTTATTTGCAAAGTAACAACGTCGGTGTAACAACAGGGCTGTTACACTAACAGCAATGAAAACCCCACTTCTGCTGATAAATCAGTCATGATCAGCATAAAAGATTTTTTTTTTATGCTGTTGTAATGTTTTCAAATTACCTTAACACAATGACTGGAATGACAATTTTCTTAAATTACCATAAATGTTACTACAAAAACACTAAAATAAATTACTCCCTTTTTCATCTTTTTTTCCTCAAATAAAACAGGAAGCTGCAAGCAACAGCATTATAAAGAAAAAAGAAAAAAACTGTAAATTGAAAGAAGTATAGGTATCTCAAAAGAAATTACCAAATTTCACTTTAATTTCTGTATTGTAAAATACTTATTTCTTCTGGTAAGGTAAGTCCTTAACAAATATAGTCTATGCACTGGACCTGCAAGAATCCTATTTGTGATACAGAGAAGTACATTTGGATCCTCCTTCCTGCATACAAAGTTGTAACAATGACAGACTTAGGTGGTGGAGTTCTACATTTACTCTAATGCAACTGAGTCCAGACCCTGGCCCTTGAATTGTTCGTTGTGGTATTGAGAATCAAATGCAGCCCTTATTACTCTTGAGAATAGTCATATGTTAGTAAAGTGAGTACTTGAAATCACGTAAAGTGCCTCTTCAATAATGCTATTTATGAAGCTGCATTGTGTTTGTTTCATAATGGATAGCTCCAACCCTGGTTCAGCACTGGGGAAGATTTCTTAGAGAATATAACAAAGGCAATCCATAGCATAGTTGTACTACTGAAAGAAATAGTATTGCTTTGAAGAGAAACATCTAGATGGACAAGAAGAGCCAGCAACAATTACAAGGCAACCAACAGTTTCATGACAGCTACCAAAAACAAAGATCTCTACAAAACAGAAGAGTTGACAATGCTTTTAAGAAAACCTTTCAGAAGATGCCCTCTGTTCTAGGACCAAAATGTTTTCCAAGGCCATTACATTTTCTAGGCTCATCATCCCTTTCATTTTTAATTAGCTTTTTTCTTAGCTGTGCAGGGTTCCATTTTCTCTGTAATAGCTCTGTCTTTACTGTTGTCCTCATATTTAAAGTGTTAGCAAGCAAACAGTGTTCTTGGAACAGGGACTTGCATTACAAAGACAGAGAAGCAGGTTTGTGGGGCAGGTCTCTCCTGCTTTTGGGCAGTAAACTGACCTGAGTAGGGGGTTTAATCAAAATAAATCAAAAGTCACATCCAGCTGTACCTAAATACTTCCCTACACATCAGAGCAGAGCTTGTTCAGACAAATAACAAGGGAGAAATACTCGAACCTTTACTGCTTTAAGAGTAAACATTAAGCTGGGACACAAGTCAGCACAGCCACAAGGTTAGATCTTGTTCTTAGCTATACTGTTGTAATCTCATTCATTTCACTATGTGACTCCTGGCTTCTACCACTGCACCTTAGTCCAGAACATAACTTCTAAGTTGGTCCTACAGAAAATAATCAACTTTTTCACTCTTCTCCCTTCCATTTTTCTCCAAGAGAGTTAAACTTCTCAAAAGGTTGATCCTGAGGATTTTGGTTTCATTTCCTCAAACGCACTGAAATATTCTGTGATTCTGCAGTTTTATACTCTCAGCTGCAATTGTTTGCCATCTCCCAAATGGGTTTTCAACTGGTGACTGGAAAGCTATACTAAGAAGAGTATGCCAATATGGCAGAAGATGACTTGAATCAATGTCCAGACGATATTTTTGCTGTTCCTATTGCACCAAGCACAGACTTGGTACAAGTCAGATTTTGTGCTCTCAATTTTCAGATTACTCAGTACTGCTGTCACTTCTGGTAAGAGGCATACCAGAGGGAATGAAGAATCATCACCACCTTTTTTACCACTGAAAGGGCGGTACAACACAGAGGCAAGCTGGGTTTCACAAGCATCTGCAGACATTTCTTCCTCCAGGAGCTTCTGCTAGAACATTGTTCTTCCATATTGTTCTCTACCGTAGCAGTTTGTCAACACCATAGCAGACAAAAACATGAAAAAGCACACTGTACCTAAACAGCTCAATGCAAAGTCTTGCAAAAAGAAACTACTGTAACATATAACTGAGTATCCTGAGTATCCAAAATACACATGCAAATGCAAAAAGAGGACAAAAGCACCTAACACCACAAAAAGAACTCACGTCAGACTCCCAAGCATCTTGGCCTAAGCTGCAATCACTAAGTCATTTTCATCTCCAGAATTACCTTATGACACGTTTCCATGCTTTCTAGTCCTTGCTATACTCAGAAGGTATGCCAAAGTTATTTCTCAAGCTTTCAGCATTTTTGAATATTTACAGGTTCAGTTTAATTCTATTTATATCTGAACTAGCCCTCCCATATCTATCACTTCCCTTCTAATTTTAGAAAAGAGATGGCAACTCATGCTTCTCCTCATTTATAGACATTCGGAGGTCTCCACACACTGCAGTTTTTGCTCCCTTCTGTGTTAGTAAGGAAAGGTGTGTTTGTGTTTTAAGCCCCTCAATTAACATATAGCCATTTCGTAAAACGTCTGACAGGAGTAACTTTGCCAAAATGATGATCTTGCAATTATGCAGCTTAAGTTGTAATGACAGATGACCAATTCAGTTGCTGCAAAATTAACAACATTGGCATCAAACAGCTGTCTTCCTTACACTGTTTATTCTTACCTACAGATCTTTTACAATTCTTATCAAGAGCACGATAAATTATTAAGTTGTATAACAACAAAGACTCCTTCTCAAATGATCCTACAAAGACATTCTTCTAATGCTAAAATTCTGCTCATTACCAAAGAAACTGAAGAAGATAGGAAGATGAAGGAGATTCATTTGAGGAAGATGTGTGCTTAGGGTAGTGTAAGTAAAGAGCCAGTCAAGGGAGAATGCTGATTCTCAGGCTTTTCAACGCTGTCCCCGTCTTCCATTCGGACACTGACTGTGGATTCTGCTGAAGGAAAAGGTTAATGATCCAATATTCTGTTGGCAAAGTGCTGTCACTGTCATTTATTTTATCATAATAGCCCTTGGCAGGCTATCTTTCCCAGTGATACAACAAACATTTTAAATGCCTTTTTAGCTAAGCAGTTTGGAGAGCTGTGCAAAAATAAACCACAAGTAAGCAGTTTCAACCCAAGAGTTAAAGCAACAATAATTATTGCTTAATTCCTACTCATTCGCAGTTCCTGTTGTGACAGGGCAAAGGAAGTAGCTGGTGGAGTTCCATTGCTTAGGTACAAGTGGCAAAAGCTATCAGCTGCTCAGTTATCAACTAAGATGTTCAAGACATTTTCACTAAAGAGATACATTTTCTTTGTGGAATAGAGCTGATAATTCCTTAGGATGAAAAGAGTGATTGACAAATGATTACTAATTGGCTAATGAAAAGATCTGCAAATTGCTAGTAAATGAGTTTCAGAACACAAGCACTAGTGTGTATTTTACTTAACAAGATTTCAGCCTACAAGCTTTTCTCAACTTTCACTTAATCGTTAAAACTTCAATCTTCTCCTACAACACAGTGCATATATAGTTGTTTTTCAACATGTTCAAATTATAACTTCTTCAGTAACATGTTCAAATCACTTACATTGATGAGATAGACCTTGCTGCTGTGAGTATGAAAGGGAGTTTTCATGGAGAGAGATCAAGGAGAGGAGACATTTAAGTGCTCAGTTGCAAGCATTAGTGGCTTGGAGTGGAAGTGACTCTTCTGTCCCCCCAGCACTGCACTCAGATCTTGAACAAATCACAACTGCAGTCTTTCTGTTCCTCTGAACCTTTCTCCAACATTTGATAAGCTTTCAAGACCCTGTACCAGATCAAAAGGTTAGCATCATTTATCTCTACATTTCCTACTGCTTTAATTGGGATAGGACTCAGCTATATGCATGTGGCCCTCATAAATAGCAAAAGAAGTCGAACTGTAGTTAAGACAGACTTGATAGATACTGGATGAATGCACAAGCCCCGACCTTGTTGCTCCACACCACATATTCTCCAAATGCTACACAAATGCAGCAGAGGAGCTATGCTGAGAATAGAAACAAAGACATTGCCCTTCAAAGTGTGAGTAAATTCACTCACCATACATGTAACAGCACTAAGAAATGATATGTTTGTTAGGACAAAATATACAAGATCAAAGGACTGGAACAACTCAGAAACCCAGTACAGTCCTGACCCCAAATTACACGATCGTCTCTCTAGCTCATTTCCAGTTTAAGAGCAAATTTAGGTCCCTTGTAGACAGGAAGGTGACACCCCACCCGTTGCACTCACTAACATGAAAGCATAGAATCATAGAATCCTTAGAGTTGGAAGGGACCTTTAAAGGCCATTTAGTCCAATTCCCCTGCAACGTACAGGGACAAAGCAGAGCCACAGCCAAGCCTGGCTGCTTTGCTCTTTCTAGTAGAGGCCAGAAGGAAGCACTTGCCTCCCCTTTCACCTCCTCTCTGCTTTTACCTGCAACCATATAACTGGATTCCCCACTTACTAGTCTTGCTGGAAGGATGCTTCAGGCCCTTACTCTAGGAAGATTAGAAGCCTATTTCTAAATCAGTCTGAGCATTCACAGCTTATCCGTATTTCTTTTCTGACATTGAATTAAACATGCACGTTTCCAGTCCTCATGTATTTGTGATTCTCCTTCGTATTCCCCTTCAAAACATATCTAAAAAATATCCTACAAAATATTTTACTGCTGATCAAAATGAAACATAGCACATTCCCTTTGTCAGTCGTCTTATCAATGAACAATATGGCTTGGATCTGCCAGCGATGTCCCAATGCTGATTTTGTACTATTCATTTCCCTCTTACCTTCATGTATTGCTGTTTCATTCTTTCAAAATTTGTTACAGACAAAGAAGGCTGTGCAAGTTAAGTGGCTAAAAAGTATACTTCTCTAAAATTACTGAATTTATTTAACTGACATTAAGTGCCTGTTCTGCGGTATGGTTAAATAACCAACCTGAAAGACATTCAGGATTATAAGAGTTAAAAACCTTCCAAATTTCACTCCTGAAAATCTTTCCTGATCCTGCCTCTAAAACAAAGAGCTGCAGGAATGATTGGGATTCTGGGATAGCATGCCCCACAAGGCTGATCTTGCAAGGTGACGAGTCATTAATTTTGACTGAATTTAATGAGAGCTCAAGTTCTCAGCAGGTTTTCAGTTACAGCCCCAAGCTCAGAACTAAACAATTTGAGATGTTTTCAGTGAACATCCACTGTGCAGAGCAGCCATAGAGAACAGGAAGATTGAGGAGTTTACAGAAGAATAGGTAAAAGAACTGGAAAACTGGAGAAAAATAATTTGAACATAAATCTTTAAACACCTAAAAAACCGGACTAGCAGTCAATGCATATGTTGAATAAATGAGCCATTTTTCTTACTCAAATAATCACAGCAGCATGCATTTGGGTGCCTGTTTGAAGAGATTAGAGCAGTGATAATATTAGAATCAGTAAACAAGTAGTGTATATTAGTATTCTGCATCTTATTTCTTAACTCTTTGGAATAGCAATTAGTCTTCAGTTTAATTGACCAAATAAAGTTGGTAGAAAATTTAAAATGTCTTTTCCAAATGACAAAACTGAGGCACTTTATTGATCATAAAGGTTTTTTAATGCAAACTGAGGACTGCTGAGGTAGCAGAACTGTCTACAATAGGTTACAGTGTACAGCGATAAACCTCCCATCTCCTATCAAGCCTTCAGTGTGCTGTTCACTATGCAGTCTTTATCTTCACATGCTGACACATGTAATCTAACATTCTCACTTTGCCACAGCAGGAGCAATTGCTTGACAATTTGATTATGGTTTCCTGTCAGCTCATACACAGAATATTCTTTGAGCTTTCAAGAATTGCAAAATATTTTGATTTTACAATGATAATAATCTTCTGGGGAAAACATCATTTAAAATATTGATTTCTGATAGCAAACCTACGACAGATCTGCATACAGAAACCGCTCTGAACATCTAGAAGCTGATATACTACACACTAGGAGACAGGCAGAAATGACAGTAATGTGCAAATAACAGAGGGAGACGGTCAGAGAACGAAAGCAGTTACTGTCTGACAGCTTCTCTATGCCTCATATGAAGAAAGATGGTGGTCCCAGCTCTAACTGTGGGAGACAGGCACCCTTCCCACAAAACATCAGCACAACAATGAATACAAAGGCCAAATCTGGAATGCATGAGGACATCCTTATCTCTAGAAGTGACTTGGGCCAATCCTGGACAGGGTTCATGGGAATAGGGAATGGAAAACATGCCTGGGTATCTCATTTTTACTTCCAGCATTGAAAAAAATTGAGCTATCTGTGCTGTCAGTCTAGCACATTGGGTTTGATTGGTTACAGTCAAAGAGCTATTGCCTAAGTCAGAGGTCTGGGTGAAAACTGAACTGACACCAACCATGCATTCCCTTTATTCTGTGCCGGCTTTATATTATATTGCTCCTTCCCATTTCTTCCATTTTATATTAAATGTCCAAATCCCAGTGGGATAAGGTGATTTCTAGCACTATGCAGGAAAGTCTCAGTCAAACTCTTTGGCTCTGGCCATGTCCTAGAAGACGAGTGTTCACACAGAACACTTTAAGTATGAGCCAGAACAGCAAAACAGCCAGAGAAGCTGCAACACACTTAGTGAACCAAGCTTGCGTGGTTTTATCTGCTGTGTTCAAGAAAAATTTCCAAAAAAAAGTTTTAATGAACGTCAGCTGATATAGGTATCTAAATCCTGAGGAACAAGTTGTGGGAACACTTTAGAAACCACTGTCTTTCTGCATATAGTGTGAATTACTACCTCCAAGTGAATCAAATGAAATACAGACGTGTAAGTAGATCTATCAACGTGGCTGCTGAGCATTTGTGAAAATATTCTCCTAAAAGGGAAATTGGCTTGTCACAACAAAGCCAAAGTAGACCTTTTAGGTGCTTAAAAGGTAAATGATTGTGTAATTGTTGTTTGTTTGTTTTTTCCATCAAAATATATTTTCTTTTCATTCTTCTTCTTGTCATTGTCCCTGAGATATGACAGCTAGGTGAAAGAACAAGGGAATAACTACAAAGGGAATGATGCAAGACGAGACAGTGTTGGATGTCCAGAACCAGACTGAAAAACAAAAGTATTAAAATGGAGGAAATATCATTGAAAATAATCCTATTACTGAAACTGCATGACTAACAGTAATTTATATGCACCCAGGAACATATGTGCACCCCTAGAACACAATCAATCACTTCACCTGGAGTTCAGCCATTCAGCACTATAATATTCATACATACAAGCTGTTAGCTACCATTAATCAAAAAGCTTTTAACTAATTACTTACACTTTTAAACAACAATTTTGTAAATTTACTCTAAATCTTCACTTTGTCTCATTTTATCAATAGGTATTCAAGCTAACATCTTGCACTCTGTCAAATAGTAGAGACAGTCTAGATGTGTCATGAGAGACAAACACGTCACATTAGAAGCCAGTACTATGAAGATCCCTGAAAGTCCCTGAATGTCTGAATAGCTGTGACGTGCTGTGAAGTGGAAAAGTCACAGCAGAGACTGAGCCACTCTTAGCTGATAGAATTAGATTGCTTACATTTACAGGTATAAGAAAACTCCAAATTCAAAATACCCAAAAGAATGTGATTGCCATCACTTGCACTGCCGTATATCACAGTTGATTGAAATCAGTTAATTGTTGAACAGGAGGAAGAGCTTCCTTTATATTACACTAGAGTAACACTGAGGAAGCACATAGTTTGTCTTTTACCAGCCGTGGAGAAGGAAAAATGCTCCTTTCAACCTTCTTAGTTGAGATTGTCTAACCTACAGCAGTACAATTTCAAAGAGGAATGATTAATTGTAACCAGTTCATTCATGTGCTGTGTTGTAGCCAGTCTTGCCAAGCATGTGTTAAGATATCATTACGACTTCAAGATAGATTTTTGATAAGAAAAAAGAAATAGGATGGCCTACATGAGAACAAACAAACTACTATAGCAGAGTACTTTGACAAAAGAAATTTCAGACTAGAGTAATAACAATTGTTGTATCTTTAAAAAGCGTAATTATGTATACATTTGTAAGTAAGGCTGACTTTGGCATACAAATGTCAAAAAATAGAAACACTCAGCAAAATGCAGCTCAAATTTCTTGAATTCATAGGACATACCACATCTTTGAAGTGGTCAAAAACTTAAGCGCACACTTTTCTAGATAGTTCCTAAATTCTCTAGAGGTCTTTTTTGTGTCTAACAACCTTTTGATGAGAAACACAGCATTTTTCAACAACCAAATGGTTCTTTTCAGAAGTGACCCAATGTCTGAGGCTGCACTCACCAGCTATGTGTGTAGGTTGCATTGAAAGTAATGCCTCCTGTTTATTTCCATGGAAACTATAGCAGACACAGAAAGCACAATAACACTATTTGACAGAGAAAATTCTCAGCTACAAAATACACTTTTTCAACATAGTCACCAAATTTAGCTCTGCATTTTCACCAGCCATGAACAAGAGCCTGCATGCCACGTTCACAAGTATCTGCACAGGACGAGGTGATCCACTGTCACCACTGCTGAAACGCACCATTCACTGCCTCACTGTGCTCATGTCCACTGTTTGGTCTCCAGAAACATTCAAGAAGTGTCAATGAATGCCATTTTTTCCACATGGAGGAATTCAGTTCCACACCTTTGCTCCATACACACTTCCATGTCAGACGCCATTTTGTCAGACTGCCCCTCTGCTGCCATCTGTCACACAGCAACAAAACGGAATATTGTCAGGAAGGTTCACCCTCTACTGCCATTCCACCAACATATGCCTCTGATGTTCAGGGCCAATGCATTAAATTAGAAGGCATTACTTTCGGAACAGACTTCATTGTTGAGAGGCTGTGATTAAACTGTCCTGGAGCATTTTTCTTCCACAATTCTGTTTTAAATGCCATCAAGATACTCTTCCCAGAAACTGCAGAGAAGCCGTGACTCAAGTCATCAAAGGGCAAGACTCAAGGGCATCAAAACTGTATCACAAGTCCTTTGAGGACAGACCTAATGAACGTTGAAAATATAGGGAGAATTACCAAAGAGAAATGCCTCTGATCTCTCTGGATTGACACTCTGAAGGACATAATTTCTTTTACAAATGAAGAAAATATATTTTTATAATTGCGGCAGGTGTGAAATGTAGATGGTTCTTCATTTATGCTAATAATTAAGAATAAATATCAGGCCTCTCACATCCCTGATCATTTAAGTCACTTTAACCGCACATGAAATACAAAAGACACCTTTACTAAAGGTCTCTAAAGAGGAAAGGACAACACCACTAAAGGAGGATTATCATGCTGGGGCACACCTGAAAGGAGAAGGTATTCCTACAAAACATAACATACTTTGTCAGTAATTTCCTGTATTTCCCCTGCCATTATAGGATATAGGTCTGTTTGAATAAGAGCTTTTTTCTTTCAGAAGCTAGGTGCTCATTCTCTTTGGTCTGCAGTTAGCTCATAGTTCTGTGCTAATGACTTCATTTATTATGTAAGGAAAACAAAAAGGATTATGATATCATCAACTTGTCATTTAGAGCCTACTGAATTGAAGTGCTATGAGAAACTCAACTGAAGTGTGCCTTGAGAAAAATAATTTCTTTCAGAATTTGGTGGAGATTTATTTTGTTTCAACGGTGAACAAAAGTGAGAAAAGGCACAAACACTTCCTCAGAGACATATATTTTTTATATGGATGCTACAGAGACATTTCAAATGTCTATTTTCAGTTTCTCTGTCTTAATGTTCTTGAATACACTTTTCCTTTACATCAGGACAAATTATTTTTCCTACCTCTTCATTCAGAGTGGTCAAACATGATTACAAACTTCTTCACAGGGTTTTAATTCTGAAATTTTGAAATAAACAGACCTTCAGCATTCACTGTAAAACAGTTTTTTCCTTCTAAAAAGCTCTGTCCCCCTGTGGAGCTCAATATTTTTCGTCACACGCGCGCAAGTAATACAGAGGCCTCTAGTTACGGTATATGCTTTTCTCCTTCTCTCTCTCATGCTTTATTGCTAAGGCTAACACCTTTTATACCGTTACAGAAATACTGGAAGATTCCACTAAAGGTTAAATCGGTAACATAGCATTAGGCAACGTAGTCACAAGGCAGCACAGTATGTCTTACACGGTTTCCTTATTAGTACCATAGACAGACAGTCCGTTCTGTCACAGCACAGTTAGCAAACAGCCATGTTTCCCTTCTTCTTTGCTCTTGTTTACTTCGTCCATGGTCTGGTCACAAGCTTCAGGGTGTTCCCCCAAGGCTTTTCCGCCCAGGGCTGTGTCTTGATTGAGCTTTCAGACCCCCATGGAGACCTAGGTCTCACTTCCTCATTCTCCTCGTCCCCCACAAATATCTATGTTATCGCTCTAGCCACACCAACAGAACATGCCAGTACTGTTCTGCCTAGAAGAATTGTCCTCATTGCCAGTGTTGTGGCACGGAAAACTCTTCAAACTGCCTCAAAGCGTGTAAATTGCATTCCAGTCCCTTTTCAGTCAGTTCTCTGCGCAGAGAAGTCAATGTTCAGCTTCTAGACATGGTTGTACTGGAAGCTTCCCATGTGAAGCATTAACTGACATTCTGGAGAAAAGAAATTGCACAGCTGTAATTGAATTTGTCTACCATCATTGAAATTCTTGAACTGATTCCAAATATGCAGTCTTAAAAGGGAAAAAGAGTTGACCCCATTAACTGCACTGTCTTCAGATTCTATATATCCCCAACTGAGCAGATTAGATTTCACCTTAAACCCCTACCTGAAATAAGAGACCATGCAAATATATGCAATTACAGTGAATGAGTTCAGTCATATACTTTAAATGTAAATGACAGACGCACAATCATTTCAGAAGCCTTAGTGTGCCCCAAAAACTTAATATGGTGAAGACAGATAATTAACAAGCAATTTCCAGAGAGTTTCTGAAGAATCGTGGGTGAAGATATTTTAAGTATATGCTAGCTGCCATACTTTTACCTTCAGTGATTTCTAGTGATTATAGAAGAACTCTAAGGATAAAACATGAATTTAATCATACCCATTTGTGAATTCTTCCCAGAAAAAGTCACTGTCATTGATGGCAGTGTAGAAGACAGAAGACAGACCTCTACATTCACTCAGGCTCTAACCTGAAATTATTGGATATACTCGGTGGAAGTCAGTATAGCCTGAAAAATCGATTATCATATTTTTCTCTCTGATTTACACAGACTTGCGGTACAGTCTGGGACACAAGTACTTAAAGAAGAAGACCAGGAGAATCAGTACGCCCCTCCTCAGAGGAAGCCAAAGCCTGAATTGTCCCCTTTTCCCTTGGTCCATACAGTCTCAGGTCGGATGCGCCCCTCCTCAGTCCCTGCAGCCTGTGTCACCCCTTGGCTCCCCAGGACAACCGGCCTGTGACCCAGGCAGCGGCTCCATAGCCCCCCACTAGCAGCAGCCTCTGGCCCAGCAACACCAGCGCTCTGCATTCACTTCCACACACCCTGCTTTCAGACTACATCCTGTTGGTGCAGTCCTATGAAGTTTCTCTTCACTACTTTCTCCTCACTGCTCACATTTACAGACCCTACAGACGATACAGCACAGCCCTTTTGGGGGGTGCTCTTTTAGCAACTGCACTGGCTCACAGCGTGTGCATATAAAAATCTGAAGCAACAACATTTCTATTCTTATTTTCATGTTGTTATTCCTTGCATAGCTTTTATAAATGACTCCTATCTATGGGCAATCATTTATGTCCCAAAAAAGCAGCTCTCAAACTATAGAGCTGTTGACTCTGCTTTACCACGGTGCTCCCACTTAAATTAATTTTACTTTGTAAGAATGTAAGTGGCAGCATGTTTCTACAATGCACAGCAATGAAACTGTCATAACAGGAAAGCTGGTTTGTCTCACTAAAAAAAAATAGAGAGAATACAACTCACAGAAGGCTTTTGCCGAGAAACCATCTGCTTTAACAATCAGACCATTTCCTGCTCACTATCTTATGCCATCACAAGAGTAAGGACTGCAAAAAAATCTTCCATCCCTGCCAAACAGCCTCATTGTACAAGAGCCCAAGCTGAAGACAGCTTAGGTAGGATTCTCATAACATTCCTGTTTTGCCGACTATATTAAAGAGTGGAAAGCATCAGAGAAATGGTCAGAAGAAATCTTGCCCTTGGCGCAGGAGAGCAGGCGCGAGTAGCTGCAGGGGGCAGAGATCAAGCTTCATCATCTGAAGACAGAGCCATCTCTGTATGCAGGAGTCCTGAATTTCTCCCCTCAGGATCACAACTTCTCCAGTCCCATAGTACTCTAGCTTCAGTGCATTACGTGTACGCAAGCGGTTAAGCTACTCTTCATGTCGAAGGCAAGGAATTAGTGATAGCAGTTGCTGTCTCGTCATCACAGCCTTATCAAGGACAGCTCATGTGCACCTCCCATTCTTCCCTCCTGATGAACAGCCCTCACATCTCTGAGATCTGCCCCAGTAACTGTTCTCCTTTAAGAAATTCCCTTGGAACTTTGCACTGTTCTCCACTAACCTCCTTTGATGGCCAGAATTTCATGCATGCTTTATTTCAATGGCTACACACTTTTTTCCATAAATCCCAAACAAGATTTCACATCATCCTGTCCAGGTAATATCTGTCCAGTAACCTATGTGAAATGAATTGGTGACCGTTTTCCGGTTCTTCAGCAACTAATCCACTATCCCAGCTGGCGTCTGTGCTTGTCCCACCAGATCGAGCATTTCATCCAAAGTTCAGCAAGCACCAGACCTCTGGGGCTATTCTGAGGCTGTTGTGGCAGTGAGGAAGACCTTGACCAAACAACGCACAGCATCTGCACCTACCATACAGACTTCAGTTTGCTTGGAGTTATTAACAGTTATTAACAGTGGTGGGGAGGGATATCTGATCACCTACAGAATATATCTTGTCTGCAGAAACCCCTAGCGTAAAGCTGGTAATACCAGTGATCTTGTACATTTGTCAGAATAACTGATATTGCTCAGTGGAGCTGTTCTTAGTTTATCTGTGGTAAGACAGCCAATCTAAAGCTGTACTGAAAATAAGGACGTGCTGTGATCGTACTGCTTTTTCCCTGCTAAAAGGTTCATGATGCAGAAACAACTAAGCAATATGCCTGTCTCACCCTGCCATGCCGTCACTTCCACTAGTGATAATCTCAGCTCTGCTACCAGCAGATCCCCCTTTCCCACGCAGGGTGCACAGGAGGGACTTTCACACTGTTTCCATTGGATGGGAAAGCTCAGGAGTAACCCATACTGTCAGGATTTATTCTCAACCACCTTTGCCTGTAACAAATAGAAGTTCGGTTCTCTCATGGTTAAAATGAAATGCACACGGTGAAAAAAATTGAAGTTGTTGAGCCATTAGATGACTCATAATTATGTGCATAAATGTTCAGATTTTAATCGTGAAAGGTGTGTTACTAATTAATATTAGATGTTGCCAGTAAAGATTAAGCTTAGTTATCAGAACACTGGTTGACCTCTTGCAACTCCAGATCACTGCAAATGAGATCCTTTTTTCATTACAGTTAAGCGTTCATATACAGCATCCTATTTCTGATGAATATAGCAGCCAGAATGGGTATTCCTTACAGTGATTTCCCTACAGGCTTGAGATGCCTGGAGTGGGGAAGAAGGAACTTAAGCAACTAGCTGCTGACAAGTTGGTTTATACCATAATTACTATCATAAGTTATTTTTACCTGAACAGGCTGCTTTGCACTCCAGTTGTGAAACTGTTGTTTTTAATATTGTTTAGACGGAACATCTGAAGTACATAACATAATTTACATACCATGTGCTCTAACCCCTGATCTACTTTTTAATAGAACATCTGCAGATTTTGGAAAAATACTTCATACCTGTTCACCGAGTAACAATTTTGGGCTGCTGACCATAACGCAGATCACGTAAATACTCTCTGGAGCCAAGAGAAAGACATCCTTCACTACAAACCACTGCTAACGTTCAAAGTAGCCACCATGTTGCTCTCCTGTTTGCTGTTTGTTTCTATTTTCTGCTGGATGCAGCAGACCTATATTAAAATATTTAAATCAGAACAGCTGCTGGTTAGTGGCTGGCCACGTCCGCCCTTCCTTACCTTCTCAGTGATACGATCTGTACTGGATCCCACCAGGCAGGCAAGGGAGGACTGCCTGCTGACAGCCACAATGGCACACGCTGGCCCTTCATAGCCTTTATGGCAGTGACTGGGGCAGAAACGGGCTTTCCCTCTCGCCTGGCTCCTGGTATCAGCACAGTGAAGGAGCACTGGTAAGAGGGAGAGCAAGACAGCAAACCAGGATAATCCAGTATGAGCCATGGATGGCTCTACCCACCGGTGCACTGGTATCTGGGAACCACCTTGACCCCATGCTACGTACGCATCAGCAAAGGAGCTGATCCCAGGCTATGAAACACTGCCTGGCCCCACACAGACACAGCAGAACCACTGAGGAAGCTACAGGTTCTACTTGCCTGGCTGTCTTCATGTCTCAATGTTATTTCCAGAGCATCCCTCTCCAGACCTACCTACCTCCTGATTTTTCTTGACTCTGTTGCCAAGTTTTGTTCAGTTGAATTTTATGGTTATATGCAGAGTACTTATAAAGATGTAAGCTATGAGAAAAGCAAGTAATTTGCATTGCTCATTCAAACTCAACAGCTATGTTTGAATGACCTGGCTGCTCAAGCCTTCCTCCCCAGCTATTCAGTTTTACTGCAGCATACAGATCACCCTGAAGTTGGGGAAATAGGATTCACTCCATGGGAGAGAAGGAAAAAAAAAAAAAACTGCCTTAAACACTTGACTACATTTGCTAAATTATTAATCCAACAAAAGCCAAGTAAAAACATATATTCTGGAAACACTGCATTTTTTTTTAATTACCTGAACATAAAAGTCTCCTGGTAGCTTGCTTTAAGACCCACTACCGCTTAGGAATGAGCATTTCTAAGTGAGATAAATTGCTTTGTAATTAATCTAACTTGTAATTCATCATGTATGCAAACTAACAGGTACATTAATATCACTGTTTCTACAAATACTCTAAGAGCCCACCCATTGTAAACTATACAAAACAATCATGCTGGGCTTTACACTCTGCAAAATAGTTCTTATGGCCGATGTAGCTATTGAGGGTCAGAAAATGCTGTAATTCTTGGCTCAGAAGAGTACAGTAGCTCCTTCTCGTGCGGGAGCTTTGAAAGGCTGCATACCTGAGCAAGGGCATGGCTTTTACTAACCAACGGGCAGTCATTCAGCATGCTGCATCGTGCAGCAGTCAGCTATTGTCCCCAGCCTGACTCAGGGTCCTGCCATGGGCAAAAGACTTGGCTCCTCAGCTGTTGTCTGCCCAGACAATTTACTTGGGAGGGCAGGCAAGGTCTTTTTGGGGTATTGAGGCAACATTCAGCATACATAGCCAGGCCAAGAGTTTTATTATTACGTGGCTACCAGTGAAAAGAAGCATTAAACCAAATAGAAAGCCTTCCATCTACAGGCTCTTCAGCAATGCCTCTAACTCCTAGCGTAGAGCCACAGGTAGAATCTAGGTTTATGAATCCGTCCTAGTCATTTTTTAGGAGGAAGCTTACTACAATCATCTCAGAGAGCTTCCTGCCCAATGTGGCTGTTAAACGCAGTAAAATAAAAATCAAACACCTCTCCTGTTCCTTCCTAACTAAAATCCATGTTCTAGAATATAGCACACTAGTCCTTGAATATAGTTATTTATCAGTTTCTTCTTTATAAAATTTCAGATTGGAAGCAAAAGATAAATTTATTGTCTTAGTTGTTAGCTGGGACAGAAGTTGTTTTTCTCATAGTGTCCGGTATGAGGCTATGTTTTGGCTCTAGAAGAGAAACAAAACTGATAACATATTGCTGTTTACACTTGTACTGGACAACACTGTACAAAACCCAGGACGTTTCAGTTTCTCAGCTGCTCACGCTGCTGTGCCAGCAGGGAGGCTGGGGGGGCACAGGGAGCTGGGAGGGGACAGGACCAGGGCAGCCGACCTTAACTGGCCAAAGGAATTTC
This sequence comes from Penelope pileata, assembly GCA_013396635.1. Taxonomy (NCBI): domain Eukaryota; kingdom Metazoa; phylum Chordata; class Aves; order Galliformes; family Cracidae; genus Penelope; species Penelope pileata. The sequence goes on from WBMW01002239.1 coordinate 837,521, forward strand.
CATGCCATATGACATCATGTAAACATAAGGGAGGACAGTTAGCCGCGGAGGAGCTGCTGCTCAGGGGTGGGCTGGGCATTGGTCAGTGGGTGGTGAGACACTGCTTTGTGTATCACTTGTGTTTGTGTGTGTATATATATTTGATATATATTTGCTGTTATTTTCTTTTACTTCTTTTTCAGTCTTAGTAAATAGCTTTATCTCAACCCATGAGTTCTACTGTATTTTTTCCTAATTCTCTCCCCCATCCCACTGGAGAGAGCCAGGGGAAGATGTGAATGAACAACTATGTGGTACTTAGCTATCTGCTGGATCAAACCACAACGCTAACTCAGTTTTTGTAATATGTAAATATTCACTGATTATCACCTATGCTCCTATTGGAGAGGAGCCCCCAGGTTGGTCCCACTTTGAGCTGGGGATGGAAGAGCAATATAGTGTTTGCAGCATTACACACAGAAACCATATGAAATGTGAAGCATGCCCTGCAATACTCTTAGGAACAGTTATTTGGTAAGAGTACAGTGTTACTGCGTAGTTGCCAGTCAGTAGAAAGACATATAGAATTACATGCCTTGGCAAATTGAAATTAAAGAATTAGGTATCTATTTGTACATTAATATACTCAGACAATAGATCATCCAATTCTCCTGTAAGGTCCTTAACTCTGCAGAACTTTTCTACTAGAATTTTTTTCTTAGTTCTTCATTTTTCCTTCTATCACTAGCAAACCCTTCTCAAGCTCAAAAGGACAGGCAGGACTTTTTGACAGAGACACAGCTGCTAGAGACAGCACAGATATCTGGTATGGCTCATCCCCACCTCACTCCCCACAGACTGGCATGGCACAAGGTTCACATAATTTAGGACAAGCAGACATCACCCCCCACAGCAGGGGGATTGGAGCTAGATGATCTTTAAGGTTACTTCCAACCTAAGCCATTCTATGATTCTATGATCAGTATCCCCTCAACAGGGGTTTCCCACGTTGGCACTGGCAACCTGGTACACAGGTCCGCAGCCACGTTACTAAGCATCAGTTCATCCAGCTACTAGACAGTAGCAAGGGCTGGTGCTATGACCTAGACGATGCTGTGCTGCCTCTGCAGTAGATACCAGTCCTGCTTTCTGCACTGATTTTTGTCGCCGCACGCACGCAAGTAATACAGAGGCCTCTAGTTGCAGTATATACCTTCTCTTTCTCTCTCTCCTTCATGCTTTATTGCTAAGGCTAACACCTTTTATACCGTTACAGAAATACTGGAAGATTCCACTAAAGGTTAAGTTGGTAACATAGCATTAGGTAACGTAGTCACAAGGCAGCACAGTATGTCTTACACAGTTACCTTATTAGTACCATAGACAGACAGTCCCTTCTTAGAACAGCACAGTTAGCAAACAGCCATGTTTCCCTTCTTCTTTCCTCTTGTTTACTTCGTCCATGGTCTGGTCACAAGCTTCAGGGTGTTCTCCCAAGGCTTTTCTGCCCAGGGCTGTGTCTTGATTGAGCTTTCAGACCCCCACGGAGATCTAGGTCTCGCTTCCTCATTCTCCTCGTCCCCCACAGATTTCTACCAGTCAGAGCTAGTTATTGCCTTCACAACCATAAAAATACTTCAGATAAACAGTTAAACACTACCCTGTCTGTACTATTATAAATAATATACAGTTTGAGCAATTTCTGCGTAGTGTACACAAGTATTAGTTGATCTGAAGTACATAATAAATCAAATACTAGCTGAAGAACAAATATCATCTCATAAGCTAAAGAGGGGAAGAGTCAAGTCTGACATTAGAATTCTAATACCAGTTTTGAAGTACCAGTTTGCAAGTGATAATTTTCCTACAAATTTATTGTTGGCTCTCCCAATGTGGAACTCATGTCTGTAAGAGTACAAACTTGGATGCCTCCAGGTTCATGCCTAGAAATTATCCGTTGAGACTTTTTTTTTTTTTTTTTTTGGACCTTTATGGGAATAGCTACAAAAAAAATAGAAGTTTTTATTTTAAAAAGTTTTTTCTCGCTAGTGCCTGCTCTTAATTCTATAAATCACTGAGCTGTGCATGAGATTGGGCCCTGCCATACTACTCCAAATACAAATGTAGACAAATTAAGCCGTTACCAACCAATGCTATTTGACATTTTTAACCCGTACATTTTGAGAACTTTTTAATTACATATATACTATGAATTCTGGTTAAAACAAAATTGTTTTCAGTGTCACATCATAAATCACACCATAGAACTACTCACATTGTTCCAAGATGTGATGAAATGAGTCTGAAACCCATCTTCCATTAAGAAAACAGTAAATTATAAGGAAGCACTGCTAGACACTCTGCTAACTCCAGACTTTTTTTGTGACTTATTCTGCTCTCTCCCTCCTACCCTCCAAGGAAGGATTCCTGCATCTTCTTTAAGTGAAAGACAACAGCATTATGTGTTATGTGTGCAGCACTGCCTGCTAGCGAAGGCAGTTAGGTCTGCTGCACTGCTACCAGAGCCCCGTTACACCTAGAAGGCTGCAGTTTGTGGTTAACTTTCATCCTGCAAGTACAACAAGAGAAAATTAGAAGTAATCCTGCTACAAAATGCAGATTCTTCACAAATACTCTGATGAGAAATAATGAAAGATAAGGTAACCAGGAACCTATTTTGCTCATCTACCCTGGTCTTACTTCTCTAAGACTAGCTTTTAGACTTCTCTCACTGGTTCAAACTCCTATTTCCCCTTTATTTCCAATAAACATTTCAAAGAAGCTGAAGCCAACTTCTAGAAATAATTAGCCATGAAGAAAAATGTCTCAGCTCCAGAGTATTCTGTGGAAAACACAGAATTAATGACCACAATATCAAAAACTCATTTTATACTGTTCTAAAGTAAGTCCAATTTGATCCTTTTATCATTTGTAACACACAAATAGCTGTATTAAATACAATTACTATCACTTTTGCTCTCATGAGCTTGTATCCTTGTATTTCATTGCAATGCAAAATACAAACATTGACTGCAAAGGAATAGGAACTATAGATTCATGGAATAAGTCTGCTTTTCTTCAGCACTCCAAGTATGCAACTCTTCTTTCTTTCTCCTCTGAGGGTGTCATAGCTGTGTCTTCATAACATAACTCTATTCAGCTGTGGGGCGCATCTTCAGTAGATACAGTCTGGAGTTCTGACTAGGAAGAGTTCTCATTTAATGTCTTAGAGGAGATTACAAAATAATCAATACACTAATATAGGATAGAAATTTGTGCTTGCTCAGCATTAATTTATACTTTAAGAGCCCCCTTCCCATAAAATATTTGGGATTTAACTACCCTTATGACTGGCCAGTGAGTATGGGAGACAGGAAGGCCAGGAAACTGTTACTGCAGTTCTCTGCATACCACAGGAAGAGATACCCACAATATAGAGAATACTGGGGACAAAATTACCAACAGTGCAGTGCACAACAGAGCAGCCACAACAAAACTGAGCTATAGCTTGCTGGTTTGTTGTGAAGTAGGGGACGGGGGCTTTCAGTGCTTATTAACACTGCACAAATGTTGCTGTTCAGGCAATTGCTACAAGACGAATAGCTGTCCTCCTGTATCACAACGTATATCCTTCAGTCAGCTACCACTGCTAAACTCTTCCACTCCTGAGGTTGTGGGTGAACTTCTGGGAAAGGGAAAAGAAATAAATTAATAAACCAGAAATTCAAATTCTCCTCCTAAACCAAAGCAGAGTAAATTTCCTGGACTGTTCACTTATTGTCCTTAAAGAAGGTCAGATTTATCAGTTGCTCTTCCCCATCATCATTAGAAGATGCAAAGCATTAGGTAAAAGCCAGAAAGAGCGCAGCAGTACATGCCTGCCCTGAAGCTTCACAGGACAGCTACAGCTAAGTCAGAGCCCCAGAAATAAGTAGCTAAATGGATCATTTTCCCTCTCCAAGTATATTATTGAAGACTAAATATCTCAAAGATCCCCAAACAGCATATCCCAAGCTGCATACTTAGCAAGTATAAAAACTTGTTTGAAAAAGACTAAGCTTTAGAAAGAACTATCAAAGCATCAAACAAAACGGTTTGAAATCCTGGAAAGCGGAATTTTTAAAGTCTCCTGCTATCTCAAATGTTGGTTTAATGCCTTCTTATGGGAATAATGCCTCAAAGGAATTTTAATTTGAGGCTTCTCCTTTACTCCCACAACCTATTTTCAAGTTGAATGGCATGAAACAATCAATGCCTTGATGAATAAACCGTCAATCAAAGCATATCCCTACCTTTGGTTACTGTGATCTTCCTTAGCCACTGAATAATACTGTTATTAACCCTATCTGCACTGCAGTGTCAGCAACCTGACAATAAATCCATTTTCTACCTACCCATAGCAACTCTGACAAGATCTGCTTCTTGCAATAGTAAACTCTCTTCTGCTTTAGTCCCTCCTTCTGGCACTTAAGATGCCCAGACAAAAACATTTTTCAGATGATCCTTTTTCTACAGAGCCATTTCTTGCCTGCTGAGCGTTAATCACAGCGATCCACTTTGCAATATAAAATATTGAATCAAGCAGCACACAACATTAACGGTGATTACTAGAGATCAAAATAAAGGGCAACCAGAAGCGACTCGTCAATGTGCAAGTCTAGTGACCCCTTCATTCCTTGCCAGGGAATGTGAAGGAACAGATTAATCAAACACAATGTCCGTATGTTCATAGATTTTTTTTTTCCTAAGCAATCAGACTTGCACAGTCGGAACAGCACTGACAAGTTGATGCGTGATTTTCTCAGCACCCATGGCTCAGAAAATCTTATGTTTGTAATCAAACTGCAGCAAACAGCTGCAGCTCTACCAGGCACAACAGCTCAAGGGGGATACAGGAAATATGCAGCTATTACTCCCAGGATGCATTCCCCACGTGCTGGTAAATCCTGCATTTAGGGTAGCTAGATTCTGAGCAGGATAGAGGCAGATGGATGAGTAAGACAAAGAACTACTTTAAGAACATCAATGCCTGGCCTATATTTTCATAGGAAAAGTCACTAAGTGTAGGACATTCTTAATGTAAGACCTTTGACTGAAATACCTCTACCACTTATAGTAAGATTTATTACTTGAAAATGATCCTCCCCCACTTTACAGGCTTCATTAATGGGGAGATGGGGCAGAATAAACACACTGATGAGAAGAATCTTGTATTAATGGATTGACAGAGACAGTTTGGTGGATGATGATATAACTGAACTTATTCATTTTTAATCATAATGTATTAACCTGTGGTACAGAGGGCCAAAGTCAGCAATGCATTTAAGGAAGTCTTTAAATCAAAGCAGACAAACAGCCACACTACTGGCTGTTACCATCAGATCATTAAGTTGCTTAGAATTAAGCACAGGCTTAGCTTAACATAGTGCTGGATTGGGGCCTTAATATTGGCAGAGCAGAACAGCAGGAAATCCAGAATATTTACCCTAAATTTTACATTGTGGTTGTTCAAATAGAGTTCCTACATTCCTCTAGAGTAAATGTCGGGGATTTAAGTTTAGGTATTACACTTGCTGTCAGTGGCATTTGAGTAGGATGGACAGAGAGCACGGTTTGCAGAAATATACCCCAGTCTCAACAGCTTCCACTGAGTCCTAGCAAACTATCTAGAACAAGGGGTCTGACACAGGTCTGGCATGGCTTTTTAAAGCTTAGCCTGAAGCTGACTGTATCTCTTGTTTTTCCTCTCTTTCTCTTTACAGTGCATTTGTCTTTTCTTTTTATTTTTTTCCAAAACAGGAATTTCTGTTCCAGGCATGCTGCTAAGGACACTTCCTGATGTATTCACCGATGCCTGGTGCATTTTAAACCCTGGAGCAGCCAGATGGTGAAAGGACTGCCTCTCTGCAAATGCCATTAAAGCAATGAAATAAATGTCCCTGCAGAGAGGAACCATCGCTTGGGCATTGAAAGCAGAAGAGAGAATAGGATAACTGGGCCAGTTTTCCTAAGGGTCAACTCTCCATGCTGCTAGAAATCTTGCACACCATGCAGTGTGCACACTAGAAATCAGCAGGTACACATATACGTGAGCCTATTCACAATCCTACTGCTGAACTGTCAAAGGATTGCCTCAAAAGCCATATTACATAGAGACCCAAACAACAGGTGGTTTTGTGGAGCTTCAGGATTACCCACTTAATCTTCTTAAAGAATGAAAGAGAACAGCCAGAGAAGGTTCTTATAGAGGAAGATCACAAAGTTCATCAGCTGAGATATGATTATAAGAGAGTTAATCTGTTTAGCCATAAAGTAGATGATAGTATTTGTTCTTTGGAAAGCTCCTCAGCTTCCTCTGAGAATCTCTTTTCTCCCCTTTCCCTGTCCTTGTCCTTGTTTACTGCCTTCCATCCACATACACAGACTAACATACTAGCTTAAATATTTCATATTAACGAAGGAAAACAAAGTACATATTAGGATATATTTCCTGTGTATGAGTGGCATTTCAATGTAGTACAATAAGAACCCTAAAAATCTAGGGAAAGATCACTCCAAAATCATTCTGTCCATTTATAACTTCCACACCCATTTGCCTTTATGTTCACTGTGTTGCTGTATTCAGTTTTCAGTGGAAGTCAGCTTCAGGGTTTGCACAGTAGGCAGTGTTGTGTCAAGACAAAGGGCTGTTAACATGTCCTCTGCTTGCTCAGGGTTCTCCAAAAGCTTTGATCTCCTGCCAAGGTACAATTCTTCATGTGTCTAGATGCTCATTTAAGTAAGAGCTTTCAGACAGTGCAATAAAGTGCTCCTCCACAGAATTTCAAATCCTATGTCTTATTATAAGCAATCTTTTGCTACAAACAGAAATAGGACATAGAGGACAAATGAAAGTGGAAGCTTTCTTGACAGAGTCATCACTGCCCCTTACTTTCTGTATTCCAACCTCGGTCATAAACTATGCTACCAGGGAACTTTTTTCCAAGGTCAGTAGAACACAAGTAGCAATGACTGCACCATTTGTTATCTCTGCATATAGCGGTTGGGTTTGGATTAAAATCACAAGTCCTTTTCACTTACCACTCAGTAAACAATTTTCCATAACTTCTCCAGCTGTTCAAGCTTCAAGACCACATCTAGAAGTTAAAACTCTTTATACTCCCAGGAACCAGCTAGATCTAGTGTTATATTAAATACTTTGCTTCCTAAAGACTATTCTTAAAAGGTCTTGCCTAGCAATGACTGACTTGAGGGTTCTCTGATATCACTTAGGTCGTGGTCTGATTGGCCACTGCAAAATCATCACTGCCTTCAGGTTGATAGGGATCAGGTGACTCTGTTAGCCGTCAGACTTAGGGTATCATTTTGCCCTATCATTTGCTAAAGAGCCCTTTACTACCTGGTATTATTTCCATGTGAAAGTACTTGCATACATTTAAGTCTATACTTTGAGGAACATCCTAATTGCTCATTTTTGCTATATTCACATATTCTGTTCTTTTTATTCTTGCACTCGCAATCAATATCACGAAGATATGAAAGAGAGCTGTAAAAGTCATGGAATATATTGACAACTCTGTATGTGTCAAAGAAAGAAAATACAGAGCCTAAGATGAATCCTAAATTGATGCAACTTGTACAATAAAAATTTAGCTTACATTTATTTGTACTTGATTTTCAGCTATCTGTGAGCTTGGTTCAAGTTGCAAGTTGCCAAAGGCTTCTCTGTTTGCTACTTTACAAAAGTCACCTTGCATTAACTCTAAAACTGTTAATAACGTTTAACCACTGGGACCAATTTAAATGAATTTACAGACTGACTCACCTGCTTTCCTAGGATCTATGTTCTTCTTTCATAGCATCTGTCCCTGCTCCCCGTGCAAGGGTAGCTGCACAAGTTACATACACGCGTAGGAGAGCCAGAGAAGGGCAGAAGCAGCCAATCACTGGGCTCCAGAATGGTGAAGGAGCACCACATCAGAGCTGGGGTTCTCTGTGCACAACAAGATTTTCCACGTACATTTATGCAACAGAATAAGAAACTTACCGATAGAGGTCTTTAGCTACGCTTCTGAAGTGAAGGCCTGTGGGAAAACTACCTGCTTAATAACTAACAAAAATTTTTAAAAGTTCAATGTTTATGGCCATTCTTATCATCAGTTAAGGACTCTGTAAAAGAGTGCTCTATCTGCACCTTTACCAGAACACTGATGCAAGTCAATTTAAATCAGTTCCCCCATTCCACTGTCTTACTCCTCAATTGGTATTATTTATTACACAGATCTAGCAATATCTGGACTGGACCACTATAAAAATTGTCTTGCAGTTTTTTTGTGTGAATTTTTTTTAGGTTTATTATTCTTTTCCGTTGCTAAGGAGATTTACAACACATATTTCTTATATCTCATTGTGGCTGAGGTGACATAATTTGACATTAATTCCCTGAAAAAAGTCTGAGTACCGGCCCATCCCCCTAGCATCACTGGGAAATTCAAAGAAATTCTGAGTGTGAGAATGTTGTTTATGTAGCTACGTAGAACACTCTACCTGCTGAATATTATTTCTGAGATTAAATTAAAACCATAAAAAACTTTGTCATGCATTCCTATAGTCTCTTCAGGCATGGTTTTATGACCTACTCTGATGGTATTTTACTTGCATAGAAAAATGGAAGTAAACTTGCCTAACTAGGCAGCCAGACTTACTCTAAAATATATTTATTTCCAGTGAGCTGTTAAATAAAAAGGCATGAGAAAAACTCAATCTGTAGCCTTTATTGAAAAACAAAATCAGTATGTGTCTGAAAAAGCTCAATGTTACAGGAATTGTTAGAAGGGAACCAAAATCTGAGTCCAAAACTACTTGTCTTTAATACTGTACTCTAGACTGCCTGTCAAGTTGCTGAACACTGCAGATATGAATGCAGCCAGTGCATATGCTGGCTTTCTAAATAAAACCTGTCAGCTTCATATTCAAGGGTCTGTTTTCCATGTCTGCCTTCTGAAGCTAACCTCTCTCAGCACTCTACTGTAAATTAAACAACTAAGTTCCCAGGAGTGTGACTGCTGCTCAAGAGCAGAGGGAACACTACAGATTTTTGATGACTTCCACTCTCTCGGGTGTGAGGTGACGTAGGCCACTGGGACGAGCTGTGGGGACTGTGCCCCTCTGCCTGGCTCCCAGGGCTGTGCAGTGGTGCACTCCACAATATTCCCTTCCACTACCTAACCACATGTGAGCTACTTCAGACCCTCTTACTGATCTCAAACTGTTTTGGAGATAGTCCCTACTATAAATTATCTACTGCAATTGAAATTGTGGTCTCCTTGAAACCAATTATAAAAATCCCAATGAATTTTCAGGATTTTCGCCACTCAGATAGGAAGGGTCAGTTTGCATTTGTGAGTTATATTTTTCAATAATTAATTGAAAAAAATCTCTTCCTGTAGAGTCTTAAAAAGGAAGTTCTTTGTTAACTAAAGTAGCTAGGTTCCACCAAAGTAGTAGTTTCATTTATTTCCTACCATTCCCAGATTGTTGCCCATACTAGTTGATACAGTCTCTGATCTCTAACTCCAGTGTCTTCTGTCTGAGCTAGTTTCAGAAATCACTAAGGACAAGCTTTGCCTTCTGTCCTGTGCATACCTAGCACTTCAAGTCAGAGCCTGGAGCTCTGGTTGCAACCATATTTCAGCCTGGAACCAGAAACCATCAAAGTGAGCAGGTCTATGGGCCATTACCAGCTCACAGGAGTGAGATTCATGAGCTTTGTGCCAATAAAAGGACAAATCTTTTAGTCTCATATGCTTTCCTGTATTTACTCTATGTTCTCCAGTGTAGCAGAGTTGTAATCTTGTGAGGAACTGCAGGACTCCATAGAGAACTTTGAGTACAAGACAGAAATCCTGAACAGGACCCGACTCACCAGGGACTCAGACAGATAGCCTAGCATAAGGTGATGTGTTGGTGGTAATCTGCATTACTAAGCCAATAAATGGCTTGCAGCAGTTAGAGGGTTTTCAGGGTATTTATCTTAAGACCTTGATGTAATGAATTGCAATACTGAAATTTAATAAGCTTATGGACCTGGATCGTGATTTCTAGACCTTTCTAAGAAAAGGGGGTTCAACCTCCAATCTGATCAGCGGCAAATAAAAATAGTGTGCTTTAAATATAGCAGTACAACACCAGGATAAACATGCCAGATTGTTCCTATCAGGGAGACACTGTGGAAACAAGGCCTAAATTCATACCTTGAGAAACCAAACAGTTAAATTACAGTATCACCCTATTAAATGAAATACTTTGTTAAAGGAATAAAACAGGATAGAATCAATTTTTATTGCTTTATCTTGCCTCTAAACCAATTGCAGCTGTAATAAAATTAGGGATTCCATTTCATTTAAAATAGGGAAAGTAATTTTACTTACTTTTTTCAGTCACACCCCCCATGCAAGCACACACGTACACAGAGTAATCAGCTGCTGCACTTGCTAGTTCACTGATTAAATGCTTTGTCACCTAACTCTGAACTAATTAAAGAGAATTGAAGCTGCCTGTGCATCACCCAGCACGGCATTCACTTTAACTGAAGTCCCTATGCTTTACTCATCCCTTGTCTGCAGAACTGGGGGAGGGGGCTTTCTTCTTTTCTAGGTGTCAGTTTTACTAACAGATCTCTCCTCAGCTGCTGAGATTTCTTTGGTCAATAACTTTTGATGGCTGTACTAAAACAATAACACTGCCTTGTATCCGCAGCCTTGTCAGCTTGGTACCCCATGGGTGCTCAGTGTGTGCTGTGGCAATGCAGCAGCCAGGTGACAAGCAGTGGCACTGCAGGCCCAGCTAGTACATGACATGCACTAGTGGTGCTGGAAGGCAGGCAGGCCCTGGTTCCTAACTGCTGAAAACATCTGTCAAGGCCAGCACTAACTGCTAGAGCTCATTCAAGCTCACAGTTCCACACATCTACTAGCTTGTGAAAATCTTAGCTATGTTTTTAAGGGTTTTTGTTGCTGTTTTATTTTGATTTTGAGACAAATCTTGAAGACACAATATCTAGAAAAATAATTTAAAAGTTTACCAAATCTTAACATTTTAAATATCACAATTTGCAAGCCAACGTCAGGAATGCTGGGAGCTTAACTCATCAATTTGAAATTTTATTACTGAAGTAGAATGATAGCCCAGCAAAAACAGTATAGCTTCCTAGTTCCAGAGTTAACTACCCCAAGCACGCGCACTTGTCCTGTACCCTCCAAATGAAATACCCTGCATTGATAAAAGAAGCATAGATTGGTTAGCTGCATGGGTATGTGTCTGTGTTTGTAGTTTATGGAGCTGATAAGTTAATCTAGACTGACACTTAGACTACACATTTCACAATCACGTTTTTTGGAATATAATCAAACAGATGGTACGTGAACATCACTATATATTCTCAGGTTCCCAGAAGGAGTTAACAATTTTTTTTAGAGTGACAGCTCATGATATATCATAACTAATGTTGTGTCGCTATTCTCCCTATAAACCATGATTTTCAAGGGTTTATGATGTAACTATAAAAAGTCACTCAAGTTAGAAAAATAGCCTGAAACCAAGAGATCACTTTTTGTCGAGAAATGTCGTGTCATCCTATCATTTGAAGTTTTCATTTTTCAGATTTTTCCCATATGTTCGTATTAACTGGGGAGGGAAGGTCCTAAAAATAATAAGTTCTTTAAAAAAGGTAGTCTGCTTTTTTATGTCCAATCTTATAGAAGTATAGCATGTGTCAAAAAGGTTTTATTACAATTGTGCATGTTATAAGTCAGCAAAAACTGGGAAGCTCAAAATAAAGAACAATACTTTTTCTAAGCCAAAGTATTTTTTTTAAATATCTGAACTGGAGAGACTTTGGTGTTCCCAAATTCAGCTTTTAAAATATCCACATAGACTGCACACCCCAACAATTGTTTTCCCTGTATCACCTGCGAGTTTCAAATGCTTTAGCCTCTTCCCCTAGCATACTTCAAAATGGCAGTAAAAAATCCTAAGAATTCAATACCAACCTTAGCCAGTGCCGTGTCAGGCTGAAGCAGTCTCACCTTGCTCCCACTATAAGATGTGTTGACTCAACTTTTGTTTCACCTCCTCTTCACAGGTGGAGACAAGTAAAATCAGGTCTGGAGAAGGAAGTTTGTAGTCTTTCCTCGAGCTTTTAAACCTATGGCCACAGTGACAACATTTTATTTGGGATTTTATTTTGGCTAGGTTCAGGTATGCACATACATATGCACTTTTACTACTGTACTTTGTTTCAAATTTATCAAGCCTGTTCTGCTGAGCAGCCCTTGTTGCCTCTGTTTCATTCTGTTCTGTCATCTCTGTGGCAGACACCATTATCCCCAGATTTTTCAGGGCCCCATGCAAAGTAAGATGTGCAGAGCCACATTCACCTCAAAACTTCCTCTCCTTAATTCCACAAGCTCAGCTACATGCTACTTCTTTTTTGAAGCACTGCAGGTTAGAGAGCAGATGAGATGAGAGAGAAAAGAAAAACATTCAGCATTTCAGAGCTGCCTTTCCTATCATTGCACTCTGCTGTCTCTCCAGTTTCTATCTCCCTTATGTTGTCATTTTTCCTTTTGTTGTTGTTGTTGTTGTCATCTGAGTCTGTCAAATGGGACTTCTCTCTGAAATTCCTGACACTCGTGTGAGTAATTCCTCATGCACGTTGCATAGAAGTGGCTGAGTAGAAAGGCACGTGGCTGGCAGCACACTAGTCCCTGGCAAGCACAAAGCACAACTCCTTGAAGATGCTCACAGGTACTGCTGGGAGTGCCAGCCCAGAACAGCCCATGCAGCAGGACGGAGAGCCAGGGCAGCATGGGGAAGTTATTGGAGCAGATTCTCCCAGCTGCAGAACTGAGCTGCAGCTTGGTGCTGCCATGCAGGCATCAGCTGACTCATTTTGCTTTGCCTGACTAAAACACAAGTCTGCCCCAAACATCCTACCTGCATATGCCTATCGGAAGCACAAGTGGCACAAAAGAAATCATAGTATACAGGCCAGAGCTGGTTAGCCCATAAACAGTCAAAGCCAATGAAAAACAATAACAAGACATAAGCCCTTTGCCTCTGCTGTCCTAAGATGCCAGGAGGTCACAGAGCTACCTTAGTGCTGCAGAAACAATCCCAGTGACTGCCTGGGAACCACCTAACGCATTGCACATCCCATGGCAGCCCATGGGCTTGGTCTCAAGTTTCAGTCCAGCTGCACCAAAACAGAGTCAAAAATGGCTTTGAAGGACATGCATACAAGATAAAAGTTGTACATACTTCAGACTAGACACATCTGCTGCAAAACAGGATTATGTTTTACTTTAGATGATGAATCATAGAATCATAGAATGGTTCAGGTTGGAAGGGACCTCAGAGATCATCTTGTTCCAACCCCCCTGCCATGGGCAAGGACACCTCCCACTAGACCAGGTTGCTCAAAGCCCCATCCAGCCTGGCTTTGAATACTTCCAGGGAGGGGGCATCCACAACTTCTCTGGGCAACCTGTTCTAGTGTCTCACCACCCTCACAGTGAAGAATTTCCTCCTTATATCCAGCCTAAATCTACCCTCTTCCAGTTTATAACCATTACCCCTTGTCCTGTCATTATCTATCCTTGTAAAAAGCCCCTCCCCAGCTTTCCTGTAGGCCCCTTCAGGTACTGGAAGGCTGCTATCAGGTCCCCCCGCAGCCTTCTCTTCTCCAGGCTGAAGAGTCCTAACTCTCTCAGCCTGTCCTCGTAGGGGAGGTGCTCCAGC
>WBMW01002239.1:851928-878299 GCA_013396635.1 Penelope pileata
GACATTTCAAATATGATGGAGAGTGGCCTGGAAGCTTCATCCGCCAGTTCCTTCAGGACCCGTGGATGAATCTCATCATGCCCCATGGACTTGTATACCTTCAGGTTCTTCAGGGGGTCTCGAACCTGATCTTCACTTACAGTGGGCAGTTCCTGTTCTTACCTTTTCTTTCTGCGGTTTGGGTGGTGTGTCTAGAGCCTTTGCCAGTGAAGACTGAGGCAAAGAAGTCATTGAGCACCTCAGCCTTCTCCACATGTTGGCCCATTCCCATGCAAACAACTGGCAAGTGTACTAATGTACTGTTTCCATCAGGATAGATTTGGGGGGCCAGAGGTGCTTTTCATTGTCGGTGGTTTGCTGTTGTTTTTCTTTTGTTTGTTTTAAATCGATACTTTTTTTTTTTTTTTTTCCAATAATCACAGTCCATCAACACTTTTTCTTCAGTTTACTAAGACATTTACTTGTCCCTCATGTGAACCATACTGGGTTCCTCATGTCCCCATATATAGTAGTTACATTCAATATAAAACGATGCCACTGGGGGAAAAAAATAGCCAAAATACACTTATAAAACCTGTTGAAAGCGTAGGTTTAATTTGAAGTCATAGCGACCATTTCAACGATTAAAGATTTTTGTCCACAGCACTTCGGTTGATTGCTAGATTAGCATGATTTGTTTTCCTCGCTCAGCATATGCTCCATGCCTTGCAAACGGCATACCTGTATGAAGCATCCTTTCTTGTTTAGATTAGAGAGATCTGTACATACTGTGCTCTTTTTCTGAACAGATTTGCCTGGAACGCTTTCAGGCTGACATTAACAAGGCAATATGCAATAAAGAGATGTGCTATACTACTTAGAATTATCTTTGAGCTTAATTGTGTGCAAATCTGGGTGGTATTATTTTTGGTTTTCCTGCATTTAAATGTAGATCCATATCTATCAATGCTGTTAGTGATGGTCAGCGATGTTTTTACACACCGACTTCGAACAATTTTTCCCTCAGACTTTTCTAGAGAAAGTAAAATCTGTTGCCTTGGCATTCTGAAGGAGGAACTTGGTTCAAAATTTCCTGAACTATATTGTGGTAAGGTTATAGCAGTTCTCAGGAGTCTCTTGTATGTATAGCTGTAGTTTAGGATAAGACAAGTCAGACTTAAATATTTATAATGACTGCTTGAATACAGATCACTTTATACACTCAGTGCTTACCCAGTGACATCAAGACAAACTATTTGCACCATTGACAGCAGAATTTCTTATATATAGTAGTCCATAAAAATCAAATAGAAAATCAGAGTAAGATTGGCTTTGATGACAAACACTTTGGGGCAAAGACTGTTTTCAGACAGTACTCAGGACACATTTAACCCAAGTAATGACTCCAACTTTTAGAAACTGGCACAAAAAGTAACACAACAGTGTTCATATTTCTTAGGCTAAATCACCTGGTTTGAACAAAGGATGTACTCTTTGAACACAAGAATAAGCTAAAATGCTTTGCAAATAGCAGTGCTGTCTTCTGGCAAAAGCTTTTATTTAATCCCTCTATCCATAATGCCCACCACATCTTTTCTGTGACATTCTTTAGTGTCTCTGCTGACACCTTGCATACGGACTACACGCTGCCTAGACCCATTGGAAGACATGAAAGTCTAAGGTATTTGTTTTCACTGGCTTAGCATGCACGTCATTTAATATTTTAAAATCCTTACTTTGACAACTGTTATTTGTCACTGAGTAAAATAAGGAAAGTGCAACTTATTTTAAAAGACCATGTTTAATACACACAAACTGCATTCAAGTGCAGTTAAGGTTGTGACAAGCCATGAAATGTGTAAAATTAAAAATAACGCAAAAATAGGCTTCTTAGTCAGAGGAATTAAAGGTTTCAAAGTGCAGGATACCTTTGCTTCCTTCCCATGTAATGTAACACAGCAGTCTAGAGTTGGTGGCAGGCTGAACAGCTGGTAGTTTGTTATGTCATTGGTAAAGAAAAAACGTTTCTTTTTATTCTCTCTTTCTATGGAATATTATCTCCAATTTTCTTATAATGCAATGCAAGTATCCGGTTTATTCTTAGCAGCACCTCTCTTAGGTCATGTTGTGAAAGTAATTGTAACAAAGGGAATATAAAATGTATTTGTAGTAGTAATAACAGCTTATTTCTATGTGGATCATTTCATCCAGAAGGCTTCCTAGTCACTCCTACAAAACACTGACAGCATCTTGTTCTCAGGTCCTCAAGGCAGATCTCAGCCCCAGTATTTGGTCTGACTGCACGTGCAGAGCCCAGACAGAAGGACTGTGGTGGCTCAGCACAGATGAAGAAGACAGTCACATCACTTCTGTGAATTTGAGATCTGAAATTTGCTTTTACTTTTACCTCTGCAAAATGTCATTGTACCTGTTTTCCAGAAGCTTGTGGGAGACATCTTAACTCCTTGGCATTTCTGTTGAAATCTTAGGACTTTTGTGAAACTGTGGCTACGACTCATTCCGCCTCTGCACCCTCCTTGCACGTGTGGCTGTTAGAATTGTGAAAAGACTACTAGTAAAGCGCAAGACAGACAATTGAATTGGAAAAGGCAAGCTTTCTGAAGGCAGTTTGTACTCAAAGGTCACGGATTCTGTTCCTGATTTAAGGCTGAAATGAAATACATTTGGATCACTTGTTCTTTCAATAGTACATGGAAACTAGGGCATAGTAGTATGGCAGTAGAACTCCCTTAGAAATAGTACTTTACACTTTATCATTTCAGATTTATGCAACTATTATCCACCAAACATACCTGCTTATCTCTGTGTCTGGCTGTGATAACTCTAGACCCTAATAAAATGCAACGTTACGTGACAGCTTAGCTTGCCTCTGCAAAGTATTACATCATACTAAAATTCTTGTAGTCATAAAGTAAACACAAATCAGTAAATGATTATGCAATCGTAGTTTTCTGTCACCTCCAAACGATGGTACCTTCAGCAGGCTACAACACTGATTTTATAGCAAGTTCTTATTAAATTTATGTTGATGTTCAGTGGAAGAGTCTGATCATTGTCTTCCATAAGTAGGACTTCAGGATCTAGACCACTCTGACCTACCCAGTCAGATGCACTCTTCAGTCTAGGAAACAAGTTGGGATGCATACCAAAAGGCAGAGAACTGACATGTAAAATTGTCTGTGGGTAAAGGAGAACAGAAGGGGCCATCAAATCAAATACTGACAAAAGTTCAGAACTGACCAAGAGGAATCCCCTGTAGCAGAATAGGAAGGACAGAGAGAAACCATATTTCTGAGGATACAAAAAAAAAAAAAAGAAGAAGAAAAAGAAGAAGAACAAAAATGTAAACGAGTTCTAAGATGACGAAGTCAAGCAAAGACTAGTGAGAAAAAGTGTGTGCAGGTGTGTACCCTCACATGCGTAGGCTCAGTCTCCGGTGCAACCAGCAACATTTTGGGGAAAGAGGCTAAGTCTTTGCACTGGCAAAAATATGTATTTTCTTCACTTTTGGCTTTTATTATTTACTCAGTTTTCTGGCTAGAAATAAATAGCTTGGCCACAATATGTTGTCAGGAGAAGTAACATCTGTTATGAAAAAGCAAATTGGCAATGACTACATTAAAGTGGGATCTGAATAATGGTTGTTTTCTTCAAAATTTGACTAATTCCAAATTTTTTTTTTTTTAAATAACTACAGATGTAATTAATAAATTCATATAAAAGCAGGCCATGCTGTTTTTATTCCTAGTCTTGGACTTCAGCTATAAACACATATCTGAAAATACATTGTGACAAGAGACAGGCCTAAATTGCTGTTCTCAAAATTATTCTCCAAATTAAAGAGTACTCAGTGTTAGGGCCTTATTTGCCTTTGGTCCACAACTTTTTTCACCTGGATAAAATCTGCGGAGTTGCTTCAGATTTATCCTTACACCCTTATGAATAAAACCCTTGTATAAAATTTTTTCTTATATACCAGCTTGGGACCTTGTTCTAAATTTACTTGTCGTATCGTCGTAATATTCATAGTCCTATCTCTATGCCTACTTTTCACTGGAGGTATATCAACTACAAGTATGCTAAACACATATGGATATGCTGTATTTTTATTTACTGTATTATGGAAAAGTACTTTACATTGTGACAAAAACAAGTCCATGTATAGCAGGAAGAATCAAAATGTATTATTTTTGATCACTAAATTTTGAAGAATCAGTTCCTATTTCTGCCTACATGGACCCACACATTATTATAACAACAACATCAGGAAGTTATTCCAGTTGTGTGCATTCTGACATTAACACCTTTACTAAAGCACTGCAACGCAAACAACATACGTATCAATAACAACACTCATTTTTATGCATTCCATTTATACACAAATGTTAAGTTTACATTAGACTCCTTTAAGACAATTAACAGGACACAAGAAGGAATATGTGTTCATGCCTACATAAGTTTCTAATTTGTAGCCAGGATTCTGGCAAAATCAGGAACCCTGGCAATGATGCTCCAGAGTCTGGTTTGTGTTACCAAAACTCTAAGATGAAATTATAGTCACAGCATACTTGCATACTAGGGAGAAATAACTTATGGGTACATAGTAAAAAAGCGGTTCTTGCCCTTCTCCTGATTGTTCTCTTGGCCATCACTTCTCCTCATTTTATAAACTTCTAACAATAAACAGTCACAATGAATCTATCCTTTTTCACTAAATTAGAATTGGTTTGAATTTAGCTCCTTGTCTGCTTACCCAGGGGAGCTACCTTCCTCCAACCCCTTTACATTCCTCAAGCAAGATTTTTGCCCAAGGGAGCACTACCACTTGCTGTAACATAATTCTGATTTTTTTTTTTGTCACAAGTAGGCTACTTGTAGTGTGCTGAAGTACAGAAACGCCAGTTGATATAATTCGTGGTTTTACAAGAAGCTTCCCCCACATGATTTGCTGACAAATTAGTGAGAAAAATATAAAACATATCAACAAAAGCATTTTGTCAATTAAAGAAAACCAAAATTCCCCAGATAGTAGCGATGATGTTGCATGGGAATCTCAAGTCCAGGTAGGGAACTTTCAACAGCAGTATCACAAGCAGCAGCAGAGCTGCTCAAACCTGCCCATAGCCAGCCCATTCCCCTCCCACAGCACAGAGCAGGCACAAACATGGCCAGGAAGCCCAGCAGAGAAGGAAAGGAGGCATTGGAGCTGGCTAAGCTGGGACTGTAGCTGGGGAAAGCATCTTTCCTTTGAGCTGTGGGTGCCAGCAGCACCTGGCTCAGATTAGGGACCTGAATGAGCAGCATCACCACTCCCTCCTGCGCCAAGCAGACCTCTTCCTGCACCAGGCCTCACCATGGCTACATTAAACTCTCAGATAATGCGAGTAGGCTGCAGCTTCATCCTTAGAACGTGATCATTTTTTAATGTATTTTAGCATGGTCTAGCAGTATAACTTTAACACTTGTTCCCATTTTGCATCTTTTTGGCAAAAAAAGACTCATCCTTTGGAAAATATAGCATTGTCAATACATTATTTCTCTAAAGGAATAACTCAATTTTGCTTAGAGGTCTTTCATTACCCAGTCAGGACAGCTGAAGAATAATTGCTTCAAAAGGAACACATCAAAATAGTTTTTAATTTAAACAAAATTTGAAACTGATTTCACTTTTTACTTGCTGATTCTAAATGAAAAATTTAATTTTGAGATGTGATATTTCTTCTGATTGATGGAAGAGTTAGCACTTCCTGTTTTGACATTTCTGATCTAAAACTTTTTGGAAGTTTCTTTCCCTGCAGAACTGCTGAATCTATCAACCTTCACTCTAATTTGAGCCTGAGGTAGCACCAAATTACAGCTATCCTCCCATGAAGGGAAGATTTGGTTTCAGAGTGGGGCTGGGAGCAGGGACAGTGAATAGTAAAATTTCTGTCATGTGAAATCAGGAACTGCTTCTGGTTTTCTTATTTTTTGCATTTCTCTACCATGTACATTCATCTGCAAGTTTTACCTGAGCAGACTGCTTTTAAATGAGAATTATGTACATGGTTTATCCCACAGTTTTGGACTAATGCAGCTCTTGTACTCAGCACTTCAAGACACTGGTTTCCATGTTGCATCTAATTAGTTTAGGGAAATAAAGTGTAAGAGTTAGCAACGCTGCCCAAGGCTGGAGAGCAGCCACTTGCCCAGCCTGGCTACATCCCATGTCAGCACCCATCTCACAAAGCAGCACGGCAGCTTTGCCAGGAGTTCGAGAGCTGGCACATTCTCCCTGCCGCACTTCAAGCTCACTGAGGTTCATTGACTCACAAGGCAGACAGGATACTGTGTAAACATCTCCTGAAAATCCTGCCACTGAGCCACCAGGAAATTCAACTTGTTCCAGGAACAGGATCTGGAACCATAAGGTAACCTTGGAGCCCAGCCACAGTGTTGCTATTACAACATGTGCACAGCCAGAGCTTCAGGGAGGCCAGGGAAGGCCAGGCAGCTGGCACTATGGATCACATAAGTCTTTCTCTCTTCAAGCTTCAGAAAGATGTAGGAAGAACAAAGGTGACACCAGTCTAATGGAGCCTCTGAGGGCTCATTCACAGGTATACAGCCTGCCCAGAGCACAGCATAGTGCTTATTTGGGCAGAGAACGGGAAGACACTGCAGGAAGGCAGCTGCCTCAGCCTCACAGCCATGCCCCATGGCTCTGGCTCTAGACACTGGTACTAAGATTGTGCCTCAAACAAAAGCCACACCAGGATGCCCCAGCTCTGGTAGGGCAGCTCCTGCTGCCACCCCAGGAGAAAAGGCTGTGACAGTAAGAGTCAGTGACTCCCTGCAGTCTGCCAGGGACAACCACAGTGCCCATGCAGATGTGCTGCCCTGTACCCCAGCTTCAGGAGGACATAGAAAGCCGAGATCCCAGTGGCAGGGATTGTTGAAGAGTCTGTGGCATTTTTTTGCAAGTGTGGGAGTGTCAAATATAACAGTATCTGGGACGAATTTCAATTTGGATAAAGTAAATTACTGCTGGATTTACAGCAAGATGCAGAATTATTTTCTCTTTCTCTGCCAAACTGTTCTACTGAACGTTCAAGATGCTGTGGTCCAGGCCAGAAGCGGGTAAAATGATTCCTGCCTGAGGATGGAGCGTCCTTTTATTTTTTTTTTTTTAATTGACTTACAAAGCAGCTGAAACTGAAATCAAGAAGTAGAGATACAAATCCTATTCACTCTATTTTGTGCACAATTAAAGCAATCATACCCAAGACTAAAGTGCTGGGCTGGTGTGGGAGAATTTCTGCACAACAACGGACATGTGAGCAATCCAGCAACGGTGGATATTGTACAAGTCTAAACAGAGATGATTGATATGAAAACAGTGCTGGGGTCCGTGTGAAGATCAAGCTTAGTTCCGTTGCACGTGTTGAAGACAAGGACAGAAGACAGCCAAAACAACAAGAACATCCTGAGAAAAGAACGGCTCCCGTGTGAACACAAGAACTGTTTTCTTAATAACATTTCATTTCCCAACAGCTGTCAATAACCAATTAGAATTAGACTGCTAACGTGTGTTTTACTGTCTTTAACCAATCACTAATAGCCGTGTGTCTCTAGCAAGATAGCAAATAGTTATAAAAGAATCTGTGTGAGCTCAATAAATTGGCATTCACTTGATCATATTGATCGTATAGTGTTTGTTCGAGCCTTCGCATCGCAACAGGCTGGTATACTCAATTATTTCTAACAGCACTTATATGGGACTGACCATAAACTCAGCTTTGGGAAGAGAAATCCATTATATTCTAAGAGGAACAACAGAAAGGTCATTTTCCAACTGGAAACTTGTATCTGTTACTCTTGTTTACATTATTGTTTCATTTCTTGTAGATCTCCTACTGAGTCCTTGGCATTCAACTGATTAACACCAACCAGGTAACCTGGAGGGTATGCTTAAATTTACTTAAAAAGATGGTAACCTACTTCCTTATAGTCTGCATGAAATTGCTAGATATTATGTTACTAAATAAACTTGTAGTGTGTGTGCTTAATTTCTCTTTACAAAACAAAGGAGGTAAAGGCTTTAGAATTGGAAAATGCTTTTCAACAAACTTGTGCTTGCCGCTTCCAAAACAGACTTGGTTTGTTCAGCTTGTAATTTCTTTTCAGGATGTATGGGCAGCTACTAAATTGAATGAGGCATTTCAGATATATTTTATGCATTGAACCAAAGTCTGATCATCTTAAATATATATATATATACTCATACAGATGGAATAATAACAAAAAGAACCTGAAACTTAATTTAAATATTTGTAATGGTTTGTGGATTTCTCCTGTGAACTCCTCTATGAAAGAAAAAGAAAAAACATTTTATACAGGAATACTAAATTACAAACATCCTATTCTGTGATGGAAAGCAAGAGAGAATGGGACTGGCTGAATGGTGATTTTTATTGGCTTCTGTATCATTGATTCCTTTTGGCACTTTCTATCGAGAACACAATTAAGTTGATCAATCTTCATCATCATGCTACCTGCCAAGCTTCGCACTGTCTGAATTGCACTGCTCTGTTTGGAAATAATTAAAAATTAGGTACTAGGAAGAGTGAAAGTGTTTGATGTTCAGGTTTCAGAACGAGTGGCTGTTCTCACATACATTTATCAAAGTATCAAAAACACATTATTGTTGCATGTGCTACCTATAAGAACTCACAAAAACTGTGGAAGACCTGAAATAACAAGTGTAGATCATGATTTTTTGCCCTTAAAGCCTGCATTCATTTGAGAAACATCATTACTATGGCATCACCCATCTGATTGTTCTCATAATCATCAGATTGTTATCAAGACACAAATTGCCATATGGGAGGTGGAGCAATCCTAGCTCCTTTACTTTATATCTTGCAGATATCAAAGTCAACAGCCACATTCTGGCTATGCCTCTTCTAAAAATTACTCAAAATCAGGTTACTCACATTCACAGCAGATGAAGTCATTGCTCACCACCAGCAGAGGTGCACAGACAGTAACAAACACACTGTAACAAAGAGCGCATCATCTGGATATAAAATACCAACTGGGAATTACAGCATTTGCTACTGTCCTTATCCTATTGCATGAGTTGTGAGAGGAGGAGTATTCTGCAAATCAATTTTAAGAAAAGAGCAGTATGCCTGAAAAATAACCAAGGAGAATTGTGGGCAGTCGTAAATAGGAAGTCTCTAAGCAACCTATACCACAAGCATGCCTTTGGCCAGAGGGGCAGCTATCAGGGATTTACTCCCACAGGTAATTACACAGGGGTGCAATGTGAAACAAACAAAACTGTGTTTTTAATTGTTCATAATTAAAGGGAGAACCCAAGCAGAAGTGTAAATAAAAAAGAGCAAAAGTGCGAGCATTGCATAGAAGAAGTATTATTGTTACAAGGCTGATAGAGAACTGTTAGACCCAAATTTGCCAGTGTTTTCCAGCTGTAACTGCTGATCTAATAAAAGCCATTATTCATCTGAAAATTTTGTTCATTTAAGTCCTTAGGACATTAGCACTACCGTAATAATGTCATTATGCTCGTATAGACGCATATTTATCTATTATAAAGGTCCATACCAATAAGCAGATTGTTTAGGACATTTCTTAAGGTTTTTAGCATAGTTATGATCATCACATTATCAGAGGAGCAGTCAAGCTCACTTACTAACAGTAATGATCTATCTTTGTGAACTATGATTTATGGCCACTTAGGGAAAATGTGTTTTTAAGTTAGAGCTCTAACAGCTACCTCTCATCCAGGGCATGTATAAGGATCAATTTCCTTTATTTACCCATGGTTGAAACTATAAAAACAGCACCCTAAGTGCGAGTATCTGGTGTTCAAAATCAGCCGAAGGAACAAAAAACACTTAAGCTTCTTCTTAAGCTGCAGACACGACATACTTTTCAATTTTTGAATACCTACATGACCTCCAACAGCCAAAGGCTTATGGAAGAGAAGTGCTCATACCAGCGCTCTGGAGCATGTGACACTGACCACAAACCAGCAAGACCCTTTCTTTCCATCCCAGCTTCCACAACACACTGGAGAACAACAGAGAACCAGAGAGAACTTCACTCCCAAATCTCTTTACAGAGATAGGGGAAAACAGCAAGGGAAGAGGAGGCCAGCCCTTTACCCCACACTCCCACTTTTAGGAGTACTCACCTCTTCAGTACTGTTAGCTAAAAAGAAGTGCAGAGATCTGTCTCAGAACCAGCATCTCAGTGTCCTTTAAGGCATGTCCCTTTTAGATCAGTGGAACAGCTGAATTCACTTCATGAAAAACAAAGCAAATACCCCATCTGGAAGATTGCTTTCAAGTGGCCAAAAAAACAGATGGTAAAATTTAACATGAGGACTGAGGTATGTTTGTATAGCAATGAAGAAAAACTATATTTGCCTATACTTGCTCGTAGGGAGCTAGATTTGCAAAGCAAAGTTTGGGGTTTTTTTTTCCCCCTCTTCTTTTCCCTCTCCCCCAGCCTTTTTTTAATAGTGAGAAGTTAACTGAAATTGCTTGCACTCACTTTGCAAAAGTTCAGCCCACATTAAAGTAACAAGAAGCAGAGCCACTAAATCCCAATGACAGCATTTGGCAGGAACAGGGCTGAGAACAGGGACCAGAGAAACACTGAGAATAAGGACATGAAAGGCAACAAGCACTCTGCTCACATGCAGCAGCCTAGCTTCCCCAAGCAAGTGCAGCACTCCACCTTGGATCCCCCTTCTTGACCTGCTCATGTCTTTGGAAGGACATAGGAGATGCTCAGCCTGTGGCAATCAGGTACTTCTGCCAGCTGGGATTTGGGACCTGTGCTGGGTGAGGGCGGTGTGCGGCTGCTGCTGACTCAGTGTTTGTCACTCCTGCTCAGGAGCCAGCAGTGACCATGATCCAGCAGGGCGAGGATCAGATGAAGGAAGAATGAGGGTCATTAAAACACTTGCAGCTAAAAAACATAAAAATTCAGCTTGACAAACTTGGAAACCGCTGTCGTCAGTAGAAATTTGTAAAATAAATCTTATTGTGAAATATATCTTCCTGGGGTTTTCTTTTTATAGTAAGCTTTATTTTTTGAAAATTGATATTCAGTCGTACAAGATATTTACAGCTCTTATGAGCACAGCAATTTCTGCTTTCCTTACTGTTTTGATGTTAGAACTTCAACACCTCCAGATGCGTCGATCTTTATTATCAACCCCAGCTACATTAAAAACTCAAAGAAAAAAGATGTTGGCTCACCTGTTTGCTAGAGTCATTCATTACAATGCGTACAGAGCTGGGCTGCACACAGATTCAGACCACAGAAAGTAGGAGGCTGGAAATATTTGTCATTGCTAAAACAATAATCTCAAAATCAGAGACTCTCATTTTTATAATTAATTTATTTTGAAACAGATGAGGTGATTCCATTCAGCAGACAATGAGCTCTATGTCCGCGAAGCTGGTTAGCGTAGTCACTATTTGTTCATTATTTAAACCTATGTCCTCCAATTTACACTACCCATATGCTGGGCTAATTTTGTATGGAATAAGATGCCAGAGAAAGGTGCCAGATCACTAATATATAAAAATCACAAAGACTGCGGTGGCTCAGCTGACAGGCAGGACTTGCTCCAGGATGGAGCTCTGCACCATTCTGTCACCAAATCTGCCCTGCCCATATGAATCCTTTAAACCATTTTTCCAGGCTAAAATTGGATTTTAGCAATATGAGGGGGCAGAAAGAGAAGGATTTTCCATAATAACTGATTTTGGTGTTGACTGTACAGAATTGTATGGGAGGTATTGCAGAGATTAAAAGAGATCACTCTAGCAGTCTGATGGGGCGTGTGTGTAAACATGCATTTGTCACAGCACTAAGCCTCAGAAGACTTATTTCCACACCAATCCTCTGCTTTGTGCCACCGACCGGAGACACATAAAACAAAATAGCCGTGTGACTAACCTACACAACAAGGTGTTGCAGACGTTCTGCTGAGGTTAGGTCTAAAAAGGAGGCCCAGGTCTTCTCAGGAGCTCAGGAGGAAAACATGCTCTTATTTTAAGACCTTTAGACACTGTTGGTCATGCACAGGGGAACCTCGCCTGTGTGAATCAGGACATGGAGATTTTCATGTCTGATACAGAAGGCAACAGTGAGACCTTTTCATGTCTGGAGGAAGGAATCTGTCTCCCTTGCCTAACCCCTTGGTGGTTTGAAGGAGCTCCCACCAAGGAAGGGGACACAGCACTCATAGGGTGGCCCAGCCTAGGTAGGTTCTCAGCCTTCCCCGGCAGCACCCCACCTGCTGCAGGACAAAACAGGGCACAAGGAGGCTGCTCGGGGCTCTGCTCTCACTCAGCCCAGGGCTTGAGGCTGCAGCTGCTCCCTGCCCGCCTGTGCTCCCAGAAGGTTCCAGGCCCTCCCCTCCCGCCCTCTGCACAGCCCTCACCACCGATGTGCCAGCACAGCCCAAGCAAAAGCTCATCTCTGTCTGCTACAGCAAAGATAGCTGTAGATGAAATTTAAATTTTCAAGCTAAGTAGAATATAGAGAGAAGTTTTAAGGAAATAAAAGCTGGATTGTTTTTTATTTTTTCTTTTCCTACTGAGGAAGACAAAGCGGTAGCACAGGGGCTACATGAACTTCCCAACATGCATTACTGCTCATTACAGAGTACAATCCAGCAGGGAACACCAATCAAGCAGAGCATGTGAGAGGCAGAAGTACCATCAGCACCCGAACAACAGCTCACAAGGGTGAGCCCCAGGACTCTGTCGGGGCTGGAATTCAGGTGTGCAGTCTCCTTCGTCTTCATTATCACATAACACAACCGCACTCGGATGTAAAAGGAAGATCCTCCTGCCGAGACAGACCACAGATGCAAACATAACTGTCTCCAGAAATTAGCAAGGCAAATAGATCAGCAGAATCTTATACAGGCCTGTGACCGCTATTATATTTGGCTGCGGCAGCTTTCTTGGTGATAGAGAACACTAAGTGAAGGGAAGAAAAAATCTATTGCACCTTCCCTGTCACCGAGCCATGTGCAATCTAGCCAGTAAATAGCTGAGCTAATTCACAGCTGTCACATTTAAAAATGCCACTGAAGTTCAGAAGAGAATGCAGAAATCCAGAGCCGTGCATTGTGCTTGATCTGCAAGAATAATACTTTCAACCTCTTGGTCCTCTTCTTCCAAAGGTTGCTGGGCTAATACGACTGATAAGTGTAATTCAGAAGGCCAACTGTCACAGCAGATGAAATGCATGTTTTCTTCTCAGCCTTGTAATGCAAATCAGTATGTCCTGCTGAAAATTGACAATTTCAGGTTTCCTTCTTGTATCCAAATGAAAAAGGTGCTGGTTCTCAAGACTTGCAGTCATATTCCCTTTATGTGCAGGACAGCAAGGGCAGCTAGCTACACTGTGAGCCTTGCTCATTCACGTCGCCAACACGCAGCATGCCAGACCCAGAGTGTGTGGGTAGAGATCATCCCCCTCCCCATCAGCCATGGTGCCTACAGCAGCTCTGACATACAGTCATGTCCACTAGCAACCAGCTGATAGCACAAACTCCTCACACATATGTTGCTGAACAGACTGACAGAGAAAAATGAAATCATCTGCTTGTTGCTAATTGCTAAAGTAATAAAACTCAAGAAAAACAAAGAGTATTTTTGCATCCTGTAACCTTGTTGAAAAGCAAATGTCATCTGCTTTTCTGCACACATGAAAACGTTGCTTGACTCTTATCCCTGCTATGGAAATCTCACTGCTCCAGAAAACCTATTTAACAATATAGGATTTTAAGATCCTGCTGATACCTTTTAAAATATCACATACAGCTCTTCAAATCTCCAACCCCAGAGCCTCCCTGAGGATAATGACAAAGTTAAATCAACTTTACTCTGGGATTACCCTGTTCCTCTAAGTCTCCCTTTGGTCAGAAGTAATTTATTAGAAGATTACCTCCATTAGAAATGATTCTCCACCCTCCTTGGACACATTTCCTTCCAAAGAGTTTCTACTAGACTTTGAGAAGTTGGTTAATCAAAAGGATGTCTGAATTAATTTCTCTAATGTTCTTTGCAAAGTGCTGGCATCACAGTCAGTCTGCTAAGGTGTACGGACAACCATTCTGTCCATTATTCCTCTATTTATTACAGATACATATTCATTCTCCACCAAAGTTTTGCACATCATGCTGCTTTTAATAATGTCTCTGAAGTTTGAGTGGTTGGTGAGCTGTCTCATAAACAGCAACTGCTTTCAGTTTGTGTATTAAAGTGATTTATAGTGTAGAGGCTGGAGTTCTCTTCAGCATAGCTATATAGGGTAGTAAATATTACAATATAGGGAAGTATTTGTAAAGTATGCTAGCAGACAGGGTCAATGACGTATTTATTATCTTAGAAAACAGATCAATCTGGCCTTGCCAGAGCAGAATAAAAGGTGGTTCTTCCAGTAGTAACACATGAAATCTGTTAGCCTACCATACAGAGTAAACAAAAAGAGCTTACATACCAAGTTTTCTGTGCCAAGGAAATTGTTTTACAGAATGTATAATTTATTCCTCTAAAAGGGTGGAGATATCGTTCTTATCTATTTCAATTATATCTATTTCCTACTCAAGAACAATAAAATGTTAATGTAACAGAATCCTTGGCCTGAGGGGAAGCAAAACAAGGAAATGTTTGCAGTCTTCCCTTATATATTATTAAGCACATACATAGTGATCATCTATTTCTAGGTACTCCATGCACCCTGCTGCTGTTCTGCAGCCTGCTCTCTGGGTTGTGCTGCCTCTGCTAGCTGGAGAGACCTGCTCTGCCCAATAGGAGCAGGCTCCCGGCCACCTGCTGAGCCCACAGCTTCCAACAAATCCTGGCTCCAACAAGAACTCCCAGACAATTCAAAACTTTGCATCGGCCAAGAAAATGAAATGTTAACTCAAATACCGCGATGATGAACACACTGGATTTAGCTGCATTGTTTAAAAAAAAAAATAGCAAATATGAAAGTATGATACAGATTGTAACTTCATATTTCCCCCACAGAAATAGAGCTGGGTTTAATCACCGATGCACTGAAATAAGGAGCACTAGAACAGAGGATTTCCTCTCTTCTTACATTCCTTTTGCTATTCTGTGGTATGAGCTGTATCAGTGCAGCATCTCTCTGGCATTTCAGATGCATGTTCTACCTGCCCTCCTCTCTCCCCACCCTCCAAATACACTGTCATTTCCAAAAGGAAGGATCTTGATTAATGAGTTCTTCCTGCCAAAAAGATAGCCTTGCAAGCAGCAGAATAAAAATAAGTTACATTGTATGGAGCCCATAAATGCAATCTTTCTGCAAAAAAAAAATATCCAATTAGTACTGAGACCTGCTCGCTTATGAGTCATTAATGAAAACTTCTATGTGCTGAATATTCATATCTTTTTGTTTATGGTGCCGCCTCCAAGCTTGACCCCTTGTCATCACATCAGAAGAATCAAAGCTTTAAATGAGGTATTAGGAATTTCTTAAATAGGTTTTTTTAAACAGCTTAGGAAAGCTATTGAACCATGAGGATTTGGTCAGAGACAAATATTGAAATTCCAGTACATCATTTCTTTGGTCCTGCAGTAGTTTAATGAATGAATGCCACATGTCTCACCATATATAGTATTCCCTTACAAGAGTGCAGAAATTGCTGGTTGTTTAGGTCCTGGTCATGCAGTGAATTTTTTGTGGGCAGCTTTCCTGCGCCCACATGGAGACTGGTGGGTACAGACAGCAGAAAAGCCAGGTTCTTTCTGTAAGGTTGCATCAAGATGAATTTGCTTTTAATTCACTTCAACTTCTAAAAGGCAGTATGATTCCACCAGGTATATAGGTTAAACATAAACTTAATATCTATTTTGTCTTTCTACTAACCCTATAACTGTTTTCATAATTATGTACAATTTACTTCATATTTTACAGTGACGCAGTTACCACGGTTGGGCAAATTGCAATTTTTTTTTTTTTAATTTCTGGTGGATTATAGCATTTGACTCTTGCACAACCTCACTACCAACACCACTAAGTATCACACTGGTATGAAACAAGGAGTCTGTGTGACTTTTCCAAGTGGGGAAGCAGTTTCTTCCTGCCCCTTAGCCTTCCCCTGCAGTCAGGATAAACCTTCCCCTGCCTAGGAAGGCTGCAGCCCCTGGTGAACCCAGCTCCTTGCCTTTCTGCCCGGAGCACTCCACTAGAAGCCCTCTAGCCACAAAGCTGCAGCACGAGCAGACAGACTGACACACAGCACCTTTGCTTCTCTCTGCTGTTTCACTGGGGTGAGAAGCACAGGCTATGGGAGAGAGGGCTGAGGGGAGAAGGGGCACCGCCTATCCCAGAGCAGGGCACAACAAGCAGGGGACAACTCAAGAAAGATCCATGGTGAAAGAGGACTGTGCCGTATATACACAACATAAGAATCCACAGTATTTGCTACTGCTTGGTACCAGATGTGCTTAAAATCACCAGATCATTATGGTATTGGTACATCCCCAGTTTTAGCCGAGTTGGGCCAGTCATGGTATGGTCCTAGCTTTGTCCTGGTGCTGTACACAATTCCTGTCCTAACCAGAAAGTTTCCAGGTTTCCAGAATCTCACTCTGTGGCCATTCCTGTAGACACACACCACTGTTCCCCTTCCCCTCAGCTGAAGTAGAGGATTTTAGTGCAACTTGGTTCAAGCAAAAGCAGAGCAGTAAGATTCAGAAGCTTTCAGCTGGCCTCGCTGACTGAAAAAATGAATGCTGTCAAAAGGAATCCAGTTCCTGTTATTCTGAGGCTTGCATAGGGTCATCGTATGATGATTATTCCTTAGGGAGGGGGAAAAAGCAATTTTTGTGGTAGATTGTTCCTGTTAGATACGAGAAGCCACGTAAGGCAGAGGATGTTAGAAAAGAAGAATAATGTGCAGAAAAGACCCATGAACATTATTTTAGGCTGGAGGAAATACTTTACAGTGAGAGAACTAAACAGCTCAATCTGTTTATCTTATCAAGAAGAAGATTGAGTGGTGAGTAGATTACAACAGATAAGCACCTCATGGGGAGAAAATACCAGGCACTAAAGGGATCTTCAATCTAGCAGGAAAAGGTATAACAAGAAGGAAAGGCTGAAAGCTGAAAACAGATTAATTCAAGCTAAAAATTAAGAATGTATTTTTAACTACCAATTTGGTGAATTATTGTACCTGATAGCAAACTGAGAGAAATTGAATGGTCTGAGAGAAACAGCAGATATGCCCGGCAAATACTTTCTGGCCCTTCACTCTGAATTTCAGAGTGAGGTGGGAGACTGGGAAGTATTCTGTTTTAAGAAAGTGCAGTTCATATGTTCCATCAAAATAAAACAACTTCACTAGCCTGTGCTTGATTCCTTTCTTCCACTGGTCTGAGAAAACACATACTGTTAATTTTGTTAATTAAGAATGTTTCAATAGTTAAATCATTGAAGTATTTTAATGTACATTTTTACTATAACTCCTAAAGAAGTAACATCTAGATGATATCACAGTAAGTATTGAGAAGTACAATTTTCTTCTCGTACTTCGTAGGAGACTATTCTGTATGTACACACATCTTTCAGAGTAACAGAAGAACGAAGCTGGAGAGACAAAGGACTCTTTTAAAGATCCATTTGATGGGACGGCTCAAAGCGGCAAAAGTGAAAACTCTATACTAGGTTGTTGGCATGTTTTGGAGAGACATGTTACATGGTTGTTACAAAAGCAATTGCAACAGAGAAGAACTAAGCAGAGATTAATTTCCTCAGATAATTCTGCCAAGTTTTCTCCTTCACTCTGACTTCAAACTCTGTTCCTTACCAATAGCGCTCACCAAAGCAAATTGCCCCTATAGGGTAGAGGCAGCAGAGGAAAGTCATTGCTTCCCCTCCAAGCAGGCAAGTACATTGAGGGGAAACACCACCATTTTAATTATGCTTCAGCTTAGGTTTCGTTCAGCAGAACCCTGAGCCCTTATCATCACAGCACTGGGTCAAGAAACATAATTGCTCCTCTCTCCTCTGTTGACATTTTGTGTCAGATACTCTCACTTTCCCTAGGACAGGGTCTATTCTGGCCCATGCCCAGCATGGCCTGCAGCAGAAACCTCAGGACAATCCCAGAGGTGCTCACTTCTGGAAGTGGCTCAGATGCCCCACTGGGACTGCCCACACCCTGTAGGGATCCAGTGAACAAACCTACAGCCAGATTCTCACCCCAGCTGGGCTAGTAGAGTGACAGCTTGGGGTTCTCCTGCATATCTCACTGGTCATTTCCTGATCAGGCACTTCGAGAAGACTGATGGAGAAAGCATTTTACTGATGTGAAAGCAACTATCTTTGTGGATTTTTCAGTCCCAGGTTTCTATATCCACTGAAAAAACAGCACTGAAAAATAAAGCCTGTGTAGAAATTGACTGCTTTGCTGTAGCACTCCCTGTTGTGCTATGAGTGGCTACAAAACCACTAATATTTAGCTTGGGTTTCATTCTACTATTCACTGTAGATTTCAGTTAAGGCAATTGCTCTGAAAACCCACAGGCCAGTTAGTATGTTCCCAATATATACTGTACATTTCTTTAAAGTGCAAATGTGCTACTATAAATATATAGAATATCACAGGAGCTGCTATTTTTTAATTAGAAATTGCATTTAACTAAACAAGATGTAATAAACTAATTTACCTTCAATTTTTACAAAATAATCTAATAGGCATTAGTGCTATTATGTTCATGTAAATGAGAGTAGGACTTCACAAAGTAAACCATAAAAAAGTCTTAATATTCACCGAAGAAACAACGAAAAGATCCTCAATGTGGTCATCCAACACTTTCCCATCAAACAAAACATAGTTTAGATATTACTTGCAATTTTGCCCACAAACATGCTTGGGAACAAAATGCAGTGATCTCTCAACTCTGCGTTAGGATTTCTGATAATTCTTAAGAAGAAAACTGCATACACCAATGATACAGGTGGGGTAGCAACCCTAGGCGACAGCCAGAAACCTTCAGGAATCACCAGAAAACTTTTGAACAACACTGGAAGTTGTTCCTGGTGAGAAGAGAAATCATAAGACTTACGGTGAGATTTAATATCTCAGAGAAGACAAACCTTGCAGACGCTGAAAATGGCATATGCAGCATGAACAACTCTTAAGTGTTTGGGATTTTAATATCTATAGTAAATGCCCTTTACTAATCTGCTTAAATAGTGATTTGAAGTTCCTGTGGAACAAGAAGTCCTTTGAGGTCACACAGGACGGGGCATTTACACTGATAGACTACATCGACTGCAAGATAGCAACAGGAGTGAAGCTTTTGCACCCCGACAACATCTCAAAAAATTAATCTGCAAAACAAAGATCTAAAGTAACTAAGAAATCAGAAATCTAGGCAGAACTTTAGGGATAAACACATCTGACTAAACAAGTCCTGTGTGCTGGTGAAGCTGTGGCAAAGTACTGGGTGTTTGAATTAGCAGGAACAGGCTAAAGCAGAACAGCTCATTTTCATGGCCACTGTTACGGGAGTGAAGAGCTCTGCTACAGCATATACTGGAGACAGCTCAAATTGTCTGCAATAATATCTCACATATTTGACACAAAAAAAAAACCCCACAAGATATTTAAGGAAAGCACAATGCAGAGCGCTGCTGCAGATGTAGGCTCAGGCAGCAAAATGGGCAGATCCTGCACAGCGTCAGGCACAGGAGTGGGGGTGTTTCTATTCCTCTGGCTCAGTCCCAGCTGACAAGATAGGGGAAAAGGTTGCACCAATGATAAATTAACCACAGAAAAATCACTACCAGCTTTCAGATATGCAAAAAACAGGTAAAAGTCTGGAATAGATGAATTTGAAGATTACTCAGTTTAATTCCATCTGTAGCTTTGCCTGTCATCTGATTTCCATAGGTTAGAAAATATCGGGGAAAATACAGCTAAAAGCAAGAACTGCAGAGAAACTGCCTTTGGCTTGCTGGATACGAAGAGCAACTGCTGAAAGTGGATGGCCAAAGTCCAGAGTGCAGAAGCTTCCAGGGAGCAGAGCACAGTTTAGAAATGCTTTACAGAGGAACAGCTGACACAAGACGGGCAGTAATCACAGTTGCAGAAAGTAACATGACAAGATCATGAACCTGTAAGAGGAGGATTTTTGGCTGCATGGTTTTTACCTGAGACAGCAGTTGTGTGGGGAGCTCAGGCCCCAGGGACTGAGGTAGTGCAGCCCCCACCTAGCTGCAGATTGGCGCTGTGGGGACAGCCCCAGAGGCACAGGCTGGAGTACCCTGCGGGAGTGGCACCCCAGGGCTGGTGGCCCTGGGCAGCCCTCTGCGGCCATGCCTGCCCTGGTTTAATATCTCTACTGGAGCTCGGTGCTCCCAGAAAGTGTAGGGAAGGGAACATACAAGCAGGCTGTTGCTCACATTGCCATGGAGTTATGCTCTTAACTATCACTAAGGTGACTTCCTAATCACCACCTGAGCAGCTCTTTCTTATCAGACCACTGAACAAAGTTTTCTCCATCTCCTCTCAACTTTAATTTCATCTGGCCAAAAAAAAAATCATAATTTGAAGTATTTATATTCACTTCAAGAACAGTTGCTCTTTGCCTAGCTGTACTTTTAATGCATTACTGATGAGTAAGGCTCAGTCAGATTTACAATTAAGATATTTGGTCATGCAATTAATGGTGAAATTATCTGAAGCATGTGTTAGTAGTGCAATTTTGTTCCTGCAGAAACTGACAGTTCTACTTCTGACTTCAGTGGCAGCAGAGCCAGCCTAATGGTGAGCAATTCAGAGTTTTCTAACTTAAAGCCTTTTTAATGCCATGAATAGCACGCCGTATCCTTGGTAGCATATCTTTGAGGCTATCTGTCGGCATGGCTTAATTATCTAGTATCAGTTTTCAATTACAAGTATATGAATTCCGACATGATCGTTAGAAGTCTAACAAGTCCTTACTGAAAATGTATGAGCATTCTCTGGTGTCCTTAGGCACAATTTTTTCCTTCATCACAGGAAAATGTGACCTCTTTACTGGCATTAGCAGTGACATTGTAGTTCATAAACTATCCTTGGTTGGGGTTGAAAAGCACTGTAATTATGTGATATATTTCCCTGGAAAAAGTAGAATCTGCTTGGTGAGGCATTGCTTGACAGTCCAACACTCAACAATTAGAATGCTAAAGTTATTTTAAGTCAAATAAAGCTTATGGTGATAGAGTATGGTCTGGTATATACAAAGAGAACTCAGTATCTTAAGCACGAAAATAGAAGCAGAAAAAGGATTCTGACTTATTCTACAATTTTCTCTTAGTTTGATCATGCTGACTACACCTTCCCTGCAATTTCAGTGGCAGCAATACCAGTTCAGAGTAAATCTTGTCCTTGACTTCAGTCCTGAAGTTCACAGAAAGTCCCCCCGTTCCCAAAGCTGGTACGCTTTTCTGCATAACTACCATAAGAAAAATGGTATTGGGAGCAATGGTATTTGGAGCAGACTATGAGAAAATTGTTCTTCTAGAGAAAAGCTTCCTAATTTTATTATTTTCAGCATGTTTTTATTTTAAAATCTCCAAATGATAAACTCATAAAAATACACAATGAAAATAGTCAGACCATTAACTACACTCAAATGCAGTGCTATTATAACAAAACTTGCAGATGCTCCCAGAATCATCAAAGCAACATGATTAAACAAGGAAGAAGAGATTCTTTGAAATCTTCCACTCCTGTTTCTAAATATTTAGAAATCGCAGTTTTAATGCTGCAAATTATGCTTTTTTTATGTTGTTATTTGCCTGTGTTGGATGCTGTGACAGCAGTCTGAATTTCATAAGGCATGGTTTCCAACCAGCAAAATATATTCTCAACAGGAAATATGTTCCACTTATTCCAAATGTTCTGAGGATACCAAACATATTTGTATAAACATGCTGTATCATAATTGAGAGACTTGCTAGTACTCGAAATTCAGACAGCACTTTACAGCTTCAAGGTGCTATACAAACATTTAACTGATTTATTAATTACATCTTCTAACTAGGGACGTAACCTAGATTTAGTCAGAAGAAAGCTGTGCATGTAAGGAGGTTGGGTAAACAGGGTTATCGTGTTTACATAAAAGACCTTACCAAGTTTTCATAGAAGAACTTTCCTACAAAAACAAAAACATAAAATTTCTCAAAAGACACTGCACTGCTAAAATCATCGTGTGAATGTTATCTGAGCTTTAACGAATTTTCATCCTGGAATCAGCTCAATGCTTTCCTAGTGCAGATGTGAGCTGACCTGAGCCACAGCCATCTCAAAGCACTGTCATCATAACATACTGGAGGAATTGAACAAATGCTGGAAACTGGCTGGTCAGCCCCTGATGAGAACCTGGAGTCTTATCTAGTTCTCCTCCTCAGTAACCAAAATAAGACTCCCACCAGCTTTGCTGGACATTAAGCTGAGTATTTGAGCCCTGAGAAGCTTCTAATCCCTGGTGGGCAAACAAATGCGCAGACATACTGCGAGGTCAGCTTGGACCACCAAGTCAAGGTTTTCAGAGAAGGTTAGCACTGGTTTCTCCAGTTTCTCATAAAGAAGCAAAGGTGCTTTCCATTGAATTCAGTAGAACCTGGGTAAATATTTTAGAAAATTTCTACCTGTCATTCATATCCTTCCCTAATCCATAAACTACAGCACTGTGAACCAGTAGCCTCAGCGTTACTGGTCTGCCTTCTGTATTTTATTACTACGCTAGGGGATATTTTCAAATTCAGGAAGGAGTTATGACCTAGATGTACAAAAATATTTAGATCAGTAATTTCTATTTGCCACTTAACATCAGTGACCTCAAGAGCCCCATTGCCCACCTCCAGCAGGGTTTTCAGTATGAACCATTTACTTCACAGCTGAATTTTTCTCAAGTTCCCGAACTGCTCTGAGTCAAACATAGTATAGCCAAAATCATCTGTCCTCTATGGGTTTATGTTCTGAAAATGCAGGAGAGTAAAAGTCTCTCATCTGATATAGGAGTGTCTCTGCATCTTCTTCTTTTCATTGGCATACTGTAAATTGAGCCTTGGCAATAGGAATACTATGGGGAAATAAAGATAATTAAGAAATATAAAGCATGTCACTCTTCTTGAACCCAGTTGGAATCTTGGTTTTGTGTCTTTCTTGTAGGATTATGAGCCTAGTTTTAAGCCTGTATTCTCATAACTTTACATAATTGACCATTTGCAATCTTCTATAATCTAAAATGTCTAATAACTATGCACAGAAAGTGAGCCCTTTCCATAATATTTATAAATATTTCATATGAACTGGAGTTAATACAATTTATTTATAATGCATGGGATTCTGCAGTAGGTTTATAAAAATAATGGGTGTTAACATGCAGTCATGATTTAATAATCAGAAACTAATTTCTAAAATACATACAGATAGTGGCTGTTTCCAGTAATCAGCAAAAGTATTGAGAGGTGCAGATATAGATGGATGACTAAGGTATGGTTAATATCCCACACAGGGTGGAGAAAAGATGGCATTGACAAGAACTCCATCCAGTCTGTACTCTATTGTTTTTTTAAAACTGAAATAACTTCAGAAATCCCCAGGTTGCTGGATGGATTTCCTCCTCTTGCTAACAACCGCTGTGGTGCAGGATGACGTCATATACGTATATGATGTCAGTACAGTGCAATAACACCATCCAAGGATTCCCACCTTCTCAGGAAGCTGCCCAGGGGCCATCAGACTGCATAAACCATTGAACATCAACTAATTGATTCAAAATTGTTAACAGGGAACAAAAGCTCTCTATCTTTTACATACCAAATGCCTCTCTCTCTCTTATCTGATACACTGATGTTGCTTAAGCAATTCCCACAACATTTTAGAAATCTACATAGCAGATGGAAAAGAAGAAACCTATCTGCAGGACAAAGCAGAGGAAGTTATCAGATCGACTTAAGAACATTAATGCAGCTGAAATGGACCTTCTGGTTTTCATTTGCTATGAATAAAAGGATGCAGAAATAAGCAAGTGGATGCATCTGATGATGATACTAAGACTACAGCTGCAGTGATAAGACAACCATGCACAAGTTATCCTATACAGCACCACAGGAAGGGAACAGACCTCCCATGTTAGCGTTACTTCTGACACACATCTCCATTCACTTCTCATACTCCTTAGTGTACGAGAGATGAAGGAGCAGCAATTGTTCTTGCTGCTAGATGCTAATTCCTGCATTTGGGGAGCGGAATACAACCTTAACACCCACAATTATCCCTTGAGAGCATTATTTCAGTCATGCACAGGCTTCTTCCCTGTAGTTCCAGCACGCAGTGCTTATTATTCATTACAAGACATAACCGCACTTTCTATGACGGTCCACTGACAAAATGACATCAGATTTCTTCACAATTTTTGCACTGCTCAGCATCAATAAACAGTGAAACATATTAGAAAACAATGTTTTTAATGGCTTTATTTTAAAATACATTTCAGGTTATTCATGTTGATAGATGTTTATCTTTCGAACTCTCAGATTGCTGGGCTGAGCAAAATAGGGACTTAAAAAAAAACAACTAGCTCAAATCCTCATTTTAATAAAAAAAATTTTAATAAGAATTTCAACGGAGTAAGCAGTTATTTCAATGTAGCTGGACCAAGTTTCTCAGAAGTAAATGGATGTTCAGGCAATGACATGTGACACAACTCTGAATATTGCAATTCCCTACTGTAAAAGACTTTGTACTTTCTGTTTGGTAAGATGCCTTGCATATTTATTTACAAGAGAATGTAATTACAAAGACAAAAGAACTCTTAAGAAGTAATACAAAATTATTCCCCTAAGTAGAGTTACCTACAAGCTTCGGCATCTGCAGTTATAAGCTGTACTGCCTAGACTCTCATAAGAGTACTTAGCACATTCTTCCCTCTGGCTCCTGATCTCCTCTGAAACTTTTTGCCTGCTGCTGGTGCCCACTGTGTGTTATTCCAACAGGGTCACTTTAGCTTCCAATCACAGCAGCATGTTTTTTTTTTTTTCCTGTAAAAATATAATTTAGATCCATCCCACTAAATATCTACAAATCTAAAATAACATATTTATGATGCTATAAATAATATATAGAAAATCATTGCAATTTATTTTAGTTAAGCCCAGAATGTTTCTCATTCTGGATATAATCTCTGGTTTCAGCTGTCAGGTGAAGACTACGAAAAAGATCAAATACTTTAATTTATGTTCTTACATATGTTGGCCAAGCTATTTGTGCTCTACTGCTTCAATAACGAACTGTATGTTCCTCATATAATTTTAATCACCATTTTTCTGTTTAGATAGAGGGACATTACAAATTGGACATTCAGGAGGATACACATGGTCAAAACTTAGAGATACAGCTGATGTTGATTCTGGTCTGAGTTAAATGCTAGCCAGGAATGGAAAACAGTGGCCAGACTACCTGGTGTAACAGATGCTAACATCAAAGCAGGTTCTTCTACATTTCAGTCACTGCATACCTTGCCCCAGATCTTCAAAGAAAGCTTCAGAAATCAGAGTGAAACAGGGTAGGTGGTCCAAGTGGCCATCACATTGCAGGCAGTCTTCAGAAGTTGCAAATCTGGGTTGTGCACATATTGAAATCAGTTACAGGTTTTGCATCAACTACAAATGGATGCTAGATGCATCCCCTTGGCATTTCACTTCTGGTTTCAGAAACTTTTCTTTCTAACCCTTTCTTTGTGTTTGTGCATAAGTCTTAAAAAAAAAAAAAAAATTAATTCTGTTAAAAAAATTGCCTTTTGGAGATCCTTCATTCTTTCTCTTTTCCCAGCAGATTGTGTCCATTACCAATCTTTCTGCTCTTAACAAACCCCTGTTTCATCTTGATCCAGTTTTGCTTTTAGGGAATTAACTATCTATCAAAAGCAGTACATGTCAAGCTCCATTTTGCAATCGAAACCTCCATTTTCACATATTTTGTCCTCAATAAATGAGCAGGCAGGATCTTGCTTATGCCAACGGCCAAACTCCTCCCCGCAAACAGAAACCACCTGCAAGTGTAGCCTTTGTTTCTTAGCCTTCTCTGCTCAACTCTTCTTCCTCAGGAAGAAAACTCCAAAGGGACAAGCACCTTCTCTTGCTTCCTCTCCAGCACTGGCTGGGTGAGACATGAAAGCACCTCCCAGCACCAGGGACAGTTCCCCAGCTCTCTCCTGAGGCTGCTTTCACACAACACGGCATGAATGAAACGACGCATCCACTTGGAGAATATTTTTCCCTCCTTGCTTTTTTTTTTTTT
>WBMW01002239.1:888439-915645 GCA_013396635.1 Penelope pileata
TGCCGCCCGCGCTGCGCGGAGCGCGGAGGCGGCCGGGGCGGGGCCGGGCGGTACCTGCGCGGTGTCTCCTCGGTGCCTCCTCCCGCCGCGGAGCTCCAGCCGCGCCGCGCAGCGCCGGGCTTTGGGGGGCGCGGCCCGGGCGGAGCGCCCAGGAAGGGGGGAGCTGCCCGGCGGCCCTCCCGGCCCTCCTCAGGGACTCTCCCGCGCGGG
Organism: Penelope pileata; assembly: GCA_013396635.1. Lineage (NCBI taxonomy): Eukaryota > Metazoa > Chordata > Aves > Galliformes > Cracidae > Penelope > Penelope pileata. The sequence goes on from WBMW01002239.1 coordinate 888,650, forward strand.
GGACGAAGAAGATTGAAAGTAGAATTTGACGAAGAGATGACGACAGGGAGAGTTACCCGGCGGCCGAGGAGCGGGCGGATCGCGGGTACTCAGCCTGGAAACGGTTCCCTCGTATCGGAAGTAGTGAGCGATTTTTGTAACCGTTCTCAAAAAATTATCTAAAGAACCCCCAGTGACGGTGAGCAGCGCAGATGAGTTAAATCTGATCAAGTAGATGCTCGTGTACTCTCTAAGTTGGTCCATGTGCGTTTCTGGCCTCTACCGAATACACTTTTATTGCTCTGCGATCAACTTTCCGATGTTCCGGATGTGATGTGCCGGGAGGCAGCCTTTCTCCCGCGGAGCCGCTGCCGGGGAGTGACGCTGCCGGTGGCGATGCTGTCCCGGGGGGAGTAACTCAGCGCCTCGCCCACGGGCCACGCAGGTCCGGATGGGAGCGGTGGCCCGGGCAGCCCAGAACTTTCCCCGCTTTAGTTTTTGGTGGGTTTGATGTTTTTTTTTGTTTGTTTTGTTTTTGTTTTTGTTTTTTTTTTGATTTGGATAAAAAAATAAAGGTTGATTTCTGGCATATTTTTGGAGCCTTAAAGGAAGTTTACCAGGGAGCTTCCAGCAATTAGAAGCAACATTTTGTAGACCCACGGACTTTGCCACCAACTCTCAGCCCTGTGACGCCAATAAGAAGCAGCACTGGCTTTGTAGCTACGGATGTGAAATCAGGTGGTAGCACAGCACAGTCAGGGGCTGCTGACCTCTGGGTTCGGGCCGTTGTGACATTAGGAACCCAGGGTTCCACCAGGCTTCAGAAAACCCTCAGCGCGCCCCAGCACCTGCAGACTCAATAGCCCCACGTTCACCTTCTGCTTCTGAAGAGCACCTGGAAGTGCAAAAACTGACAGCCCGAACGCCAGCGACCCCAAATTCTCGCTTCAGCTCTGAGAGGAAAAGCTTGCAGAGCAGCCTGACTCTGGGGGCAGAGATATTTAAGGCAATAAGCCACAGTTGTGAGATCCTAGAGGAAAGCCTTAAAGCAACTCCACGTGAAGGCTTTACAGTGGAACTAGCTGGAGTGCGTTGGCTCCATATGCTGAGGGCACCCTGCAAGCAACGGCAGCAGCCGGGCGAGGTGTCGCTCAGCAAAGGATGTGGGAAAACCAAAAATTATGTCAGTGCAGTGCCAAATCCCAGCTTTTTGGTAGCAGAACACTATATTTTTTTCCTCATCCAACAGCTATTGACACTTCAAATTTCTCCTGAGACAAAGAAATCTTTTTCTGCCAGACAGCTAAATAAGCCGGCTAAAGAGAGAAGATAAACTTTGTTTGGAGCAGCGGGTGAGGCCACGGGCACTACAGCAATCCTTTGGAGTATATTTAATTTGATCCAGGTGTGATGAGAAGCGTGCAGTGAATTGTTAAGCACAGGTTCCCTTTTTTGCTTACGTAGATAACTATTTCTGCATTGATAAGAGGGGATGGGAGTACTATTATTTTTCATGTTGGAGGTTTATAGGTATGAGGTGTTCACGTTTCCTGGGTGTAGCAAGGTGAAACTGCTTGGCTTTTGTTACACCTTGTGAGCTGTGGGTACAAGGATCGGTGCTGTCCTGTAGGACACAGTTTCCTAAATTCTGAGGTAGCTTTAAGTAAGTAACAATGGGAGTGGACGCAAAGGATCTTTTTGCTGGGCTTGATTAGATACATTCCTCTGTTGAAGCAGGGATACAAACTTCAAGCAGGGATACAAGCTGTCAGGGGTACGAACTTTTTCTTTTGGAAAAAGGCATTCTGCAGGCCCCGGGGTGGTCATCTGGCAGCCAGCTTTCCTCGCATCAGGGAAGGATTTTAACCAGTTCTGCTCACATTGGCATGCGTTGCAGTAACTGAGTTCGGTCTTGTTCTTGCTCTCGCGCAGTGGCAGCACACATTTTATCAATACCTGGGCTGTTTGATAAGCCATTGCTGTTATTTTATGGCATTCTTCACGTACCCGCTGTACATCAGAAAAGCAGCAGGAACCACCCTGTGACATCTGTGCAGCAACTTTTCAGCAGGGACCCACTGCAGGAGAGGGGCTGCAGAGCTTCCAGCTGGCGCCTTTGTGCAGAGGGGATTATTTGGGGCCAGGGGATGGATTTGCCTTGATGGAAGGAGGCAGAGGAGGTGTGCTTGCTTTACAGCCCCTGACAAGAGCTCAGGTTGTTCACCAGCACTAATCCTGCTGAGACGCCCTTTAGCAGGTGTGTGGAGAAGGCGGCATCTGCTCAGGCTGCACAATTAAAACACTGCAAGAGGCTTGACCGGCAGCCTCACCCACCTGGGGAGAGGATGCATGGGCACCTTTACAACTAATTTTAGTCTGGGGTCAGCTGTTTGCTTTCTTTAAATGTGGGATGCAGTGGATCTGTACCACACTCATTGTCACCTAAATGTCCTCATCTTTGAAGGCAGAGTGCTGCCTTGGGGGAAGGCAGGGACAGCAGAAGTGGGGCTTGGCCCCCATATGCCTGCGGAATGCCTCCTGTTTTTCAGGTTGCAGAGGTTATGGCACATGAAAACCTATGGCCCTAAATGCTCATCAGTTCATACCCCCATTGCCCCACAAGGCAGAAGCAGGGTGCCCTGCAGGCTGCAATCACTAGCTGTCCTGCAGCGGCATGCCACTGCCTTCCCTCTGCCTGTACCTCTGTCAGTCCCATGGGCCCTTGCACTCCACTGGCAGACAGGGAGCTGGAGGTGCAGAGAGTCAGGCTGCCCTATACCAGTTATTCCCAATTTGTTTGATTGCTTCTTGTAAGAAAGATCAAATGTACACCTATTACTTGGNACAAAACAATTTGGTTGTTTTGAGAACTCACTGAAATGTGGAATGCATACACTGAGTGACTCTGCAGGAACAAATATAAGCAAAACAAATTGTATAGCTCTGTTAAAAACCCCCAATAGCGCTCAGCATATGATCCTTAATGTGCTTTGGTCAATATCTTTCTCTGTATCAATGGAAGCTCATTAAAAGAAGATATTGCAGACTAACTGAGCCGTGTCGTATTAGTTCTTGCCAAAGCTTGACATTTTTAATATATTAATAATATGTCTGTAATGTAATGGAAAACTATTAATCAGAACTGGTTATATGCCAGAATTTTAAGCTATAATTGGCTGCTTCTTGTCAGGGAGGTCTGTCGTACAGTTCTGCATCTGCCTAATACTCAGATGTCTTACACTCCTCTGCACTTTTTTCTTGTCAGTGCAGTAAATTCGATCGATGTTTTAGTCTATAATTCTGTGTAACGACCATCATTATGACTCTAGCTTACTTTAATGAGAATTCGTTATATGAGAAGTATTTCAGCACAGCATGTTAAGGCAGCGGCTTGCTTCCCATTATTTCAGTCCTATCCAGTCCTGTTTATTTGTAGATCTGCATCTCAGCAGTTATAAAAGGTTATTGGTAACTGAAAGGCTAGCAAGGAAAACTTTAAAGAAAATAAATCTATTTTTCCTGAATATAAAATCTGGTAGACTAAGGACAATTAAACCTAGTGACTTCTTATTTCTACACAGAAACATGATATTCACCGACTGTTCATTCCAGCTATGATGAAGCTTTCTCCAATACAGAGTATGCTTTGATTTGTGGAAATAAATTTTAAATAATTTGCAGGTTTTTAGTTAGGTCAAGGGACTCTTTTTATTTTTCTTTTTTTTTTTTCCTCTAAGCAGAGCAGTTGTTTCCCTTCTGTGTAATGACTGCTAAGCTATAGGACTTTTTTACAGTTTTTTCCCTGCAAAATACACTAGAAAGTACTAGAAGGGAAGAATATGGGGGCATCTTGGATGTCTTTAGAAGGACATAGAAAATGTTCTCTGAGTTAGTGAAATCCAAGATAACAAGTAAATATTGCCACTGGGGGGAAATATATATATACCTGTGTGTGTGAGGTTGCTAATAAAGCTATGGTACTACGCAATGTGATTCGTAAAAAAGATCTGATTTTCATTTAGTCTTAGCTATTTCTTCCTTTGTGTCAAATTCAGATTGGAGGCTTAAATATATTTGGTCTACTTGAGACTTGTTATTGCATGAAATTTCAGATATTCTCTACATATTCTGATAAAATATATCAGAGTTGTATGGTAACATTTGATAAAATGAATATAATGGAAAATTGCATTTACGTCCATACAGCAATTATTGTAAATTACTTTGCTATGGAAACACAATTCAACCATCTGTTGGCATTTCATACTGTCTGCAGTTTAGCTCAGTTTAAGATGAAGCATTATTTAAATGTAGGGAGGCTGTTTGTGAATAGCTTTGAAGACAACTTTTGAAAAAGTGTATTACCAGAGCAACGTACTCAGGCACTCACCCAGTCATTTGCCACTTTCTGTGATTTGGGGGTATATGAGGGTTTACAACACAGGGCATAATTGGGAACAAGCAAAGTGGGCAAAAGAATATGATGACTTACAGTTGTTTCTTGACATCTGTCTGAAGGGTTTGCTTAGATTTTATCATCCAGACAAAAGGAGTGCAGAAGTGCTGTGGCGGCTGTCTGAAATCCTCCTACTGCAGAGAGTCCACTGCTGCTGCCACCAAAGCCAGCACATGAGCTCCTGTCCGTGGCTGACAAGGGGCACAGGCTGAAAGAGATGAGTTGGAGTTTGCAGTCTGGTTTTTGCCTGTCCATGTTTAGGGAACTTAATTCATCTTTGCAGTTTCCCCCACACATTGTTTGTATTTTTACCAAATACATATGTTAAGTCATAATAACACCTTAGAATTTTCTTTGTGTAATAATATGACTGAAGTGACGTAAACTGAGGGAATTTCTAGTTGCTCTCTGAAGAGGAGGAAGGGGATGTATGTGCTATGAAATAAACCTATCTGATACAAAGTAGTGCTGAGTACATGGGCACCCCCACCCCTACAGCTAGGAAAATGCAGCATTCATATTAGAAGTAGAAAGCATCCTTATAGTAAGTGACAAACAAACTATTATCCCTATCAGTAGTTTATCAGCATGATCAGCAAATCACAGTTTAAGAAAAAAAGTGAGTGAAGATCTTTCAATGCTAATGAGAAATTTCAAGGAAATGGAACTGCGCTTACAGTGTCTTTGTTACTCTTCCAAAAAACAATGTAAGAAATGTGTAAGGCTTTTGGAGCTCACTGAGGTCCTCTTGCCAAGAGGCTATCAGCACCTGGTAGTCCTGATACTCATCTCTTTGTCACTTTAATAAAAGAGCTTTCCTGCTGTTCGGCCACAGTGTTTGGTTCCCTTCTCCCCTACTTGCCTGGTTAGAACAAACGAGCAATGCTTAAGTTCTGTTTGCTCTCTGGTTTTGCTAGGGTGAAAATACAGTTTTGGAAGCAGAAACACGTAACTCACCTGCAACATAATAAATCTGTCTTTTTTAGAGCAGAGTTAAATCCTTCATGTCAAAAATACTTTTCACTCTGAACGATTTTGGTGGCTCGTCCGTTGTAGCACAGCACCCACAGTAAAGGTTATTCATATCATACCAATTTGCTTTATATTGCATCAAAACCTCCAAAATGTCAACATATGATATATTTTGTAACACATTGATTCTTGGACAATAACTCTAACTCTTATTGTTTCTAAAAGGGTGCTGGTGCCAGAAGAAAAGAATGATTGATGCGAAACAGACCCCAGCCCATAGACACTCACCTCTTTGCTTCGGATACTGATTTATCAGTGCGGCTGGGCATCCCCTGTGAGCTGTGAGCACAGAGGATCACTCAGGGTTATCAACAGTGTAGCTGAAGACCCGCAACTTCAGAAATTACTATCTGCTGTTGGACATCTTTTACAAGAAGCCCTGACAGATAAGTTATAAGACAAAGGACAAACTCTGCGTTGCTGTGAAAGGCTGTCACTGGGGTCTGTGTGGCTTCCACCAAAGTCTTCAACTTAGTAAAGCAAACACTGTATCCTAATGCTTCACGTTTGAGTTGGAACCTACTTTATGAAATATATACATGTATCTGTACATATATGTATAATCTATAGACTGCACATACGTCAGTACTGAGCATCCTTACGAAGGTGGCATAAAAGGATTTAGAAATGTATTTGTCAAGATTCCTGTCACTTCACGCCCTCTGGGTTACCGTATCTTCTGTGATGCAGCATTATCCTTCTGTGTGGGGACATTATGACGTGTGTAAGACTCAAATTTACACAGAAGAAGGAAAAGTATGGGATTACATGGCCTGCCAGCCAGAAGCCAGAGACATGATCAAATACGTAAGAGTGACTTTGGATCCCCCAGACATAACATGTGGAGATCCTCCTGAGACTTTCTGTGCAATGGTAAGGCAAGCTTTTCATTTTCATAACTAGTGAACATATATTTGTGCTAGATGGCTGCAAAATAGAAGTCCTATAGTGTGCATATAAATATCCAAGAAAATCTGCTTTGTGTTCTGAGTATGAAAGAGTTCTACTAAACAAAATGCTGAGCAGTACATTAATCTGGGCGATACAATGTTCTGCTTATTGGGACCTAGCTTGCCTTGGCTTTGTCTGAATTCAGTGTCTCTCTAGGTCAACTTTTAATGACTTGAAAGAAAGCAGCGTGCAACTCCTAGTGCGTTAACCCCTAACCAAGGGCATTTACCTGGATCATGAAAGACTTCGGTGAATTAATTGGGTCTAATACTGAGAACATCTAATACCTGAGATAATACCTGATGTTCTCTAATACTTGAGAGCATCACAGCACCGTATAATTCAGCATCATTTCCCAAGACAATACATTTGTTCAAACTGCAGAAGCTTAAAATGTGGTGGTGGGAGATGGGCTGATGGAGATTTTTGGGCAAGCCCGCACTGGCACAGACAGCATTGTTGGAAGTTGGGTACCCCTGGCAACAGGTATGCGCACTTGTGTGCACAGGATGCATAAGAGATGCCTTCAGACAGGGGCCACACATGACTGAGAACAATTTTCTTTAACTGAAACTGAAGGCGTTCTGCCCAGCTAAGAGAGACCAAAGTCATGCTCCTTAATTTAGATGCTCCTAAAATTAAAGACTGATTTTGGAAATGTTGGGCTTGGTAAATAATTGTGCGTGTATCAGAAACATATACATAATATATTTTATATATGTGTATGTACATAATATATATATATACACACACGCACACACATCTGTTACTAAGGTGTTGCAAGTTTACATCGCACTACCTAGATAATTCAGATTTGAAAAACCAACGAGCTCTAGCAGGTGAGCTCATCATAGCTGGGAATTGTCTACGAGCCATTTGTTTGCCTGTGTACAAATCATCATCACTATGTGACAGAATCCCCACAGGAAGGAAATTTGCTTTTAAACGCCTTATGGTATCATTTGCAACCACTACTGTTCTGTAAGGAGTTCAGGTCCAACCACACACGCATTTAGGGCATTATATGCAGGCATGCAGCTGCTTCCCACGGACATTATGGTAATAGCCACACGATAAATTGCAGAGCTACGTGAATAAATTACATTCACTGTGAACCTTTGACTGCACCACTTGCTCTCTGCCCACTAATCCATCTCTGCTGACACAGCTTTGACACACTAAACCTCCAAGCAACTTCTAGCAGCCACTGTTAAAAACATAAATACAGCCTGCCCCGTGTAATATGTTTGTTTTCTATGTTGCAATGTGTATTTTCTCCCTCAAAATTGTAATAGATGGGATTGAGCTCTCCATCAGTGAAATTTAGTAACTCCAGTATATAGCAAATAAGAAAACATGTTCTTCTGATGTGGTCCACTGCCCAAGAAAACTTGTTTCTTCCTTTTAGTACAGATAAACATTGCAACAGTTCTCATACTAAGTGATTTTTTTTTTAAATTTCTGAATGCCTTGGTTATCACCCCGCTCTCCAGTTGGAAAAAAGATTATTAAAAAAACATAAAACAACATTTTGATTAAACGTAAGTATTAAAGATGGTGCCAGAACTCCCCCTGTAAACGTTTGACCTAGCAAGGTCTTTGCTGCAGTGATAGGGTATGAAAGTTTGCTTGGGACTCACCTGAGGTGACAGATGTACCGCACCTGCTACAGAAGCACTTGAGATGCAGAAGGCTGACAGAATCCTAACAAGGGGAACAGAAACAGAGAAAGAACTGGTGGGCTAGGTGGGGCAGCAAAAAAGAGAGAGTGTACAATGAAAGAGTGTATTTAGTGATGTGAGTTTGGAAGGTCTGACTGCTACACGATAAATGGCTGTATTTGCTTTCACTATAGATGTGTATTGAACATACATTCTGAGTTCACATATGCATGGGTAATGGCCTGGCTTACCTGAAACATTATGGAAATGACAGAAATAGCTGATGTTCCTAAGGTATTCCACAGCAGCAAAGCACTTCCTTCCCTAAAAAAAAACATTCCGTGTCCACCTGTACTATATCTGATTACACATCATTCAAAACAAGGTTTTATGTATTTGTAGGACTGAGCCTTGGCATTTCCCAATGAGCAGATCTTATATTTTTGATGAGTTAAGAAAATAGCACTGTCATACTTGGAGAGGTGGGCAGTGGAAAAGAGTGCATTCCTGTTAGGCATGTTCTTGTACTTGAAACAAATCCTGAATTTGAAATGGCAGAGATTTAAACATTTCAGCATAGCAAAGTGCTGAACAGACTTATAAAAATGTTTGGTTTTATTGCTATGAATATTGGATATTAGCGTACTAAACTTGTGTAGCAGTTTTTTGTTATTCAAATCGGGTTAATGCTCAACTGCCTTCTCTTAATTCCTTGGAGATGAGAGTCCTTTCAGATATTCTAAGAAAAGCAATGGTACCAAAAAGCTGAGCCTGCTTCTGCAGGAGGAGGAGGAGGAGGTTGAATCAGTCTTCTGCTTTGTTTCCATATCCATTCTCCAGTCAGCCTAAATTTTCTGTTCTCCACAAATTATACTGACTAAAGAACTATCTGTTCAGTCTGTGTCAATTATCAGCATGGCATAGGTGAGATCACTAAACAACAACCAGACTGAGGGATTCATCCAGATCCTTTTGGAAGATGATAGTGAAATCAAAGGGAGTCAGAGCGACAAGGCAAGGGTCTGCAACAATATACAGTGTAATCATGCACTGCAATGCATGCTATCATGCAATAAAAAATAAATTGGTCTCTGCATCTGCAGAGGATGTGAGTAGTTAAGGACTCTGAATTCCAGTGAGATAGGCTGGATATCAGGAAAACCTATTAATGGTCAGACTGGGCAGAACTGGAGCGAGTTGCCCCAGCAGAGCCTACCACCTCTGGTAGGGGCCTCACAACACATCTTTAAGAACAAGTTAAACAGAGGGCTGCCAGGGGTGACGAAGGCATTGAGCATGGAAAACAGAAGATGGGCAGTTGATACTAAAATTTGCCTCCTATATATTTCTGCATATTCCTCATGCAATTAAGTGGTCTTACAAGTGCATCGTGATTTTTTGTTCAGTGAGCTTGCTTAGCTGATAGACCAAATAACAAGTTTTGACGTGCAGATTTGTTACAAAATGCAAATGCGCTCCTCTAGTTGGTAGCTAAAGTGAGCATGCAGCAGCTCACCATTCTTAAGTACCTTTGAGCCACCCCTCCAGAACAGCATCTGTAGGTATTCTAGGGAACAGGCAGCAGGAAACTAACCCTCAGTTGCTTTTATGCAATCTGTTCTGGGAGTAACATTATCGTTTCTGGTGACATTCAGTATCGACAACCCATGAGATTATTCTGAAACCTCAAACCCCTGGAGTCCTATGATTATGAGAGATTCTCCACTTTCATTTAAAATATCGTCTTTATTTTCTTAGTCCTTCTGGTGGCAAAGAAAAGTTTGAAAATTAAATTGAGAAGCTCAAAAAGCAAAATAGCCCTCCAAATTATTAGTTGATTAAAATTTCATCATATTTAAAGTCAATCAGGATTTTTAAGGCTTGGGAAAGGATTTTGCTTGAGAGGAGAGAGGTGTGAAAAAATGTATAAACAAATAAATGGCTTAGAGCAGTTAAGACTTGCAGTTTCTGGCCATGGAGTTATGTCTGTAAGGAGGAGGTGACAGCATCATTCCCCAACAGGTAACACTCCTTCCCTGCGAAAAGGTTTGGCTGGTAACTTCTGTCTACCCTGTACATTTTAAAGCAACCTTTAGCCTCTTAAGGGTGAGGTGTGCATGGTGGCCGATGATGCACGTTTGCTTTCAGTGGTGTTCCTGCAAGAAAATTTGGCTGTCCTTTGTCAGCCACTGTACTGGACAGTCATTGCATTTGACATAGTGTGGGAATTTCTGTGTTTCTATAATAAATCAATTTTGAGCATTTGCCATCAGTAAACAGGGTACCTGGCACAGTACACTTAGGTTTAGGTGGCCTGGGAGAAGAGAGAGAGAGGGAAAGGGGAAGAGATAAGATAAAGGAGCGGCCTCACATTTTCAGAATTCACTTTCCAAAGTAAATGTTTAAGTACTTGAAAGTGCTAGTTCCTATGGCACTGCAGTGTTTCACTTTACAAAACATACCTGCTTTGAATCCCCAGGAATAAATAACAGCTGGTGATATCCTTTACCTCCTTAATTTTAAGCACTAGTTAAAATATAACAAAATTCTGTACATTTACAAAAGGAAGCAAATGTGATTTTTTATGACTGTAGCCATCTTTTGTCCTACAAAAATACTGTATAGGTCACATCTGACTTCTTTGTTTTTAAACAGTTCGTCAGCTGTACCCCAGCGTGATTATTGGGAGCCACCTACACTGAAGAGCACAATCAGGAGTAGGAGTGAGAGCCCCAGACCAAGCATCCGTTCCCACAGCAAGCTCTCACAGTCCTGCTGCATGCTTTGCATGGCATTTGCAGGTGCCTTGACCCCAGGGTCAGTAGGCACAGCAGGAGCTGTAGTGCAGTTCTCCAAGCTACCGGCACTCCTCAAGTGCCTGCTATTTCTTGCAAAGTCTGGCTCCTTTGCTAAAATCTAGCCTTTGTCACCGATTCTGCATTCAAATGTTTGCCGGTCTTAGTAATGTAAATTCTTCACAAACCTAACCAGGAGACTCCTAGTGGCCATAGCTGTAATTTGCAAATTGGAGAGGGATTTTTGTTACAAACCTGCATTTCCAGCTGAAGTAGCAACCCAAAAATACATTTTCCTGCTTATGTTTAGATCATACCTAGCTATCATAACACAATCCAACATCCAAGTGGCTAAAAAATGATGAAATTATCTGCAATTATCTGTTGCCTGCAGCTAACTTTCTTCATAGGTTACACAGAAGCTTGAAAAGGAGCCTACAGACGGAAGTTGTGTGCGTTTGAACAGCAGAAATGCTGATGACAGTAGAAATTTGAGCCCTTGAGTGCTACTCTGTATTTCATAGCCAATCAAAACTAAATTAAGAAACAAAGATTATTAAAAAGTCTTCTGTGTGTGCAATTCTGGTATAATATTATGAGGTGGACATTACATTTTTCCCTCTGAGACTTTCAATATCATTAATATAGCATTTCTTTAATTACAAGTAAGCTTGTATTCCTTAAAAAAGGGAAAATTCTCTTGCATAGTTAGTGATACCATTATTATGTTTACTGAAATAATTAAATGAACAGATACTCTTCTGAGCAACATATAAATCAAGATGTTAAATAAAAATGTATTTTTGGAAGCATTTTGGCACACATGCATTCCTGGTTAAGACATTTTAAAATAACATTAAGCAATACTGCTGAGAGATGCCAATAAGAAAAAAGTATTTTCTTTTATTGGCTGAATACAGAGAAGGAATCATTCATTTTAATTCTATCTGTGTTACCTTATTAAGTAGCATGGGGTAGAATGGAACTGTGGAGTTAAAGATGAGGCTATTATTACTGTCTTGTTTAATGTGGGTTTTCATAGTTGTATATTTTAAAGACCTGAAAGTCTGCAGGTCTTGCAGGTCTGTGCAGACCTGAAAGTTTTTATAGACCTGCATCCGTCTATTTTAGACTCTTCTGAGTACATTTAACTAATAGATATGTTAAGAAGAAGCTCATCTTTCAGGGCATAGAATTTTTATTTTGACATTTTCTCTCAAGTTAATGGATATTTCATTTCATTTCTAGTATAACAAGACGCCTCTGGGGACCTAAAGGCTCCCCTGCTCCATTTCCTTCCCTACTCTGACATCACTACTCCCAGCAAATGACCACCTCAGTCCTTATATTGATGTTTTAGACCAGAGCGTTGGGCAGGAACGAGAAGGCAAGAAGAAAGCACCATGCCCTCTGCGCCTTGCTCCCTCCATTCCCGGCTCCCTCCCACAGACCAGCACAGAGAAACAACAGCATACCTGTGTCTTCCATAGCTGTGTGTCTGCAAAAACTTCAAAGGTGTTTTGTTCCTCAGACATCTTAGGAAAGGAGTTCTTTGTTTCATAAAAGATAGAAAAAAAATATATAGCTAACGACAGAAGAAAAATATGCTAAAATAGACTGGAACCGGTCTAAAAATTTCTAATTTCTCATAAATCAGAACTAAAGACTGTCAAAAAAACAGATTTGCATTTTATTCATTAACACACCTCAAAATTCCCCAGTAAATTATTAAGAAAACTCTGTCCAGATTCCTCAGTTACGCCTTGGAAACTGAAATGTTTTCAAACCTTAAACAAAGCAAAAGCGTGCCCACCTAAGATCAGGGTAACTAAACAAAGCCCAGGGCTTCAGTTTCTTTCCAGTAGCAAAGATTTAAGGCGTAAAATGTATAAATGCATGGTTTTAACAAAATGCATGTTTTATACATGCACTTTAGAGTAGCTGCTTCACTGTCGCTTTTAACACTGTCCTCATTCCATTTGGTGTCTTCTCTCATTTTTCTTTGTTTTCCTCAAGTTAACTGGAAATGCTAGACATTTTTAGCTAACACAATGATCAATAAATGATCATAGTAATAATACTTGATCTTAGAAAGCAAAGGATTATAATATGTCATGTAAAATTTCCTCAGTAATTGAGATTATTTTAGGGCTTCTGTCACCTGGTAACAGCTGTGCACCATGCATATTTGAAAGAAACACGGTTGGGAAGACATAGCTTCTATTGGCTGCTAATCCTGGGCTGTGGCATGACCAAAATAATTTAGTTATGTTTTATTTTCAGAGTTATTTGTTTAACTATTTCAGAGACTTCAGATTAAATATTTACATCCTGTCCATCCGAATCTGCAAGTGAACAATGGCCAGTGACAGCAGAGGCTGTCGAATGGCGGCTCCGGCCCCCAGCCACGTGCTCTAGGGCTCTGGAGGTGAGGGTCTCCCAAACACCTGAGCTGGCGCTGTCCCTGCGCCTGGCACCCAAGACACCCAGCCTTCATGGCTGCGTCCCCTCCACCCAAGAGAAGCGTTCTTGGGGAGCTGCCCAGCTGATTTACACTGCCCTGTTGTGAACCTGCCTGCCCTTGTTTGGGTGCTGAGACAGCAGCTGCAGTTTTATGAAGAAATAAACGGCTTTGACTGTAAAACAGACAGCCGGCCATGCACATGGGAATTTGAATCTCTTGCTGTCTTGCAGCTGGATCAGAAATGTCCCCTCAGCAGGCACCTTTACTGCCACCTTCTGCAGTAAAATAACAATACATTGCTAAGATTTTATTTATAAAATAGCATTATTTGTACCTCTCGCAGTGAGGCAGAGATGATCTCGTGCCTGCAGATCGCTCCTCACAGGAGCCACAAGGGTGTGGCCCTCACACCACCTTAGGCTGAAGGGAGGCAGCAGAGGTGCCCCCTGCACGCTGCCAGCACCCAACGGCCGTTTTCTTCAGGGCGGGTAAACCTGAGGCACCTGCCACCACAGCAGCCTTGGATCTCTGATGGCACTGCGTCGGGAGGCCAGTCAGGAGGAGCAGTGTGGGACGACACTGATCCACACAGGCCCCGGGAAAGCCGTTGGAGCACTAGGCTTCCTAGGCCCCATCGCGCTCTGAGGGAACACACAGCCAGCGTGGCACTGCACATCCTCCAGCTGTGCTGGACAAGTCTCAGACTGCAAACTTTGGGTTTACTCAGCAGAACTGAGCACAGCTAGTTTTATGCTGTTTGCATTTGTCCAAATTATCTGAACAAACATTTTTCCTTCCTCATTTAGTACCCATACGTCACCAAACCAAGGAGCTTCACCTTCCTTTCTTGCAGGGCTCATACTTTCTAACTGCTAAAAACCTCTGGAGACCAAATGCAAGTTCCTGAGGCTCCTCCATATATTAGAATTTTTGTTTGTAAGCACCGTGGTTGAAATCACCACATGAACTCAGCTGAGAGTCCTACAAAGCCTGTGTAAGGTCGGGACAACCATCCTCATTAGTCTGCGCTCCTGTACTCCTTGAAGAAGGCATAAGGCAGTAAGTCATTTTCCAAATAATGATTTTAATGTTTAGACGTTTACGTTGTTTATGAGGCAGCTAGTCCTATATACAGCCCAAATTGCCCCCATGCAAACCTTTAAGCACTCAGTAATCTGTCAGAGCATTCGAGAACACAGTATGCCCAGGCTCAGACGACAATCAGGCCGTCTCATTCCTTCTGCTGTGCACCATGGAGCAAAGGCAGAGAAATCCAGCCAAGCATTAGCAGACCCTGTTGACAGAGTATGGAAATTACCCATCTCTTTATGCAAGGAAGAAAACCAGTAATTTGTTTTTATTCAGAGTTTAGAAAGTGCTGAATATGTGACAGCTGCTGCATTTTAGTACAATTATCTCTGCTGTTTGTTTTTTTGAACAATACTGATACTGTTTTACTAAAGCTGAAACTTCTAATACAGAAAAAAAATGTGTACCTATTTAGGAATAACTACAAGCAGGTAAAAGATCTGTTAAACCAAGGATCTCCTGACTTTGTTTAAGGCCTTATGGCTGGATATGAAAAGTCAAAAATAATCCCAGATACTGTTAATGTAATGATGTCCCAATCCCTTTATACACTGCAATGCTTATCTCACTAACTGAAAAGTAGTAAGTAGTTTTGTGCTTGTAGAAACAATGGCTATCAATACACATTTTACATAAAGAGTTTTATGTTTTCATGGGTCATTTGCAGTGACATCGTCTTGATCTACAAATAAAGGTGTGGGTGGAGACGTGAAAATCCTTGGCATTGAGCTAGCCTGGCAAAGTGCACATATGATTTCACATAGCTTTGAGGTTTGCTATATCATATTTTCTATAAAATGGCTTTAGTTCTTATCTTCTAAGTCTTTAAGCACATTGTTTATATGGAATTGAAGAATTTAAAAAAAAAAAAAGGGAGAGAGAGAGAGAGAGAGAGGAAAGAAAAGGGCCCAAATGAGTTTTAATGGTATTTATTACAAGGAAGAAATTCTACTGTACTGAAGATATTTTATGTTATGGTTCAGCCTAGAGAGAATTTTTTTTTTATATAGCTAAGTAGTTTTAAAGAGAAAAAAAGGACACCATTATAATGAGGGAAGCATTTTCTTTCATGTACATACTGTCTTTCCAGCATCCTGGTGCATTTTAGTTTTTTAATCTGTAAAGCTGTCAGGAGCCATCATTTTAACTCATCAATTTCATTTGTATCATCTATACCTGCTCATAAGGCTCCTTTCTCCGGTGGAAACTGGAAACAGAGCTTCTTGTGGGTGACATTTACAAATGACTGAAAAGAACAAAAAAAAGGTAGCAAACAACTACACGAACATCCTCATCTTTTAAAAACAACGTGTATAGCTGTAGAAAAGAGTACAGAAAGTAATTTTCTGACTGCTTAAACAAATCTTTCTACGTGTTCTATTTTTCCCCCTCTATTTTTATCGCAGCCTTCCAGACTTTGACGTGCCTCTTGGCTTCCTTGACCATATGGAACTGCCAAGCAGTTTGAATACTATAGGGATAGCCTGCAGAAATATCCTAGCAAGGTGTCTCACTTGCAAGAGTTTGCTCAAACTTCCTGAAGCATTAAGTAATAGGTTTAAGGGGTTCATGCGTTGCAGCTTTCCTTGCTAAAATTTTGGTGTAAATTTATGCCAGCAGTTTACACAAAAAAATGAAAGGTTGAGAAAATGAAAGTTTTTTGGTGTCTGAACCGCTGGCTTTGATTTCTTTTTAAAATATGTCCTTCAATAACTAAAAAGCAGTTATAGGTGGATCATGAAATATATTTCATGCTTAACAATCAGTGTTTGATTTTACATAAACAGGGCTTAAAATACGATCTTTCACTGAAGTTGATACACTCTATGCAGGTCCACAAAATAATTTCTACTGACAGCAGTGGATCATGCCCAAATACTGCTGCTTCCTTAGTAGTGTCCTTAAATCCTCTGTACTGGAAAATTTGAAACTCTTAAGTAAAACACAAAATTAGCAGTATGCCTTTATCTTTTTACCCCTTTATTGTCAGAAGCAATTTCACTAAAGTTCATTAATTTCCTACCTTTTTCAGTTATAAAGTCTTTTTTATTTGTTACATTAGTTCTTCATTTTGGATTACTTCACGCTTCTGAGCTTCAGTGCAAGGCTGATTGTTTCTAGTGACAGGACAGAACTTGGCTAATGGGATACTTCCCCCCACTTAGGTACAGTTTTGGCAATTTGGGGGCAAGTAAGAATGTTCTGTAAGGATATTTTAGGCCTTCTAGCTGGAAGTTACCTTATCATATACGTCAGGGTTTGCATACTAAATTGTATTATTTTAGCTATATTCATCTCATGGCTTATCTGTAAATAATTAAAAAGGACAGAAGACTATCACTGAATAATCTTCCCATAGTTCTCCATAATTGCACCATCATCAGTTTTAACACTCAATAGTAGCAATGTGTCATTGTTTATGAACCCTGGGTTTTGAATGTTTAAAGGCAAGTCTAAGAACATAAGAGAAATGGAGAGTTACTACAAAGAACACTAGTATTCCTTCCTCGTGCCAACGTGGCTGGATCCCTGTGGATCCACTATGAGCTCTAGAGCCTGTAAAGAAGCCAGAGTTGACAAATTTGTTTTTACTTCTCCTACCCCTTTTGGGCAAAGGGGTCTCTTAAAATGATAAGATCCGTACAGACCTCTGCTGTAGACTTTAGACAAGTATAGCCAATGGTCTTTGCAATCCTTTTAAAGTACTTGTTGAAGTCTTAAGGTTAATGAGTTCAGAAATGGAGTAGGAGAAGCACATGCAGAGAATTGCATTGCTTTAAGAGGACTCTCTCATATTGCTGCTTGTCCTAGGTACAGCCTCCAAGAGTATAGGCATTGCAAGAGCACAGAAAAAGCAGGCACAGATTTTTAACAAGCAGCGTTCAAATCTTCTGATCAATAATAATGTGAGTAAGAATTTGGAGTAAATGTCATTCTGGTGATTGTGCTTGTCAAATGCCTAGTGTTGGTAAGTGATGGGTTTGAAATGATCAAATTGTGCATAAGATCAGAAATGAAACTCAGCAACAGCAGGGTTCCACTGAATTTAGCCTTCACCTCAGTTTTTTTTCTCCCTCCCACTCCACTTCCTGATTTTCCATCCTCAAGGTCATTGCACCAATTCTAACACCTCTGTCAGCATCTTTCTCCTGCCAGATCAGTTCCTTTTGATACCCCCAAAAGATTTACAGGAAAATTAATGTTTCTCAGAAAAGGAATTGGAGATGAACAGTTTTTTTTTTTTTTTTTTTTTTTTAATGGCACCACTTTACATGAGCTTCTCTAATGCTCTGTTACATAACCAGTCACAGCTGCTTTTTTTCCTGATGTGAGCCTAGCTAATGTCCAAGACATCAGAAAGTAGAACTTTAGGACTGTAGGGGCAATGCTGAGCAATCCTTTGATGTCACTGATTTTGTTCTGGATTAGTAATTGGTTAGCTTGTAACATAGGCCATATGAAACCTTGCAGAAAATGTAGTGTTTACTTTTACAGAGATGAAATGTCACAAGTTGGAAGTGTCTTTGGAATTCACAAAATCTCCCTCTTTACCAGTGCTCAGATCCACAGCATTTTGCTGAGAAGGATGAGCAAACATTGGCAATGCAGCTGCAGCAAAGGAGTAGTGCTGGAGAACAGGGCAGGAAACCTGTTCACTGGGGCCAGTAATAGCAGTCTGCGAGGTAACGCTGGTCTCTGGCAGATAGAATGCTCAGAGGCATGCGGGTAGTATGCCCAGAAAGCATCCTAGGAGATGCTATAGCCCCTGAGCACTTGGAGCAAAGAGTGTTGCAATGTTGCATCTCAGGGAAGGACAAGGATCTCTCATGTTTCTGTGCCGATCTTTGAGGATTCTTAGGCAGGAGAAATCAGCTTTTCCCCATGTAAGAACTGCTTGTGTGATTGCAACTGTATTGTCTTAAGTATTGTTAGAAGACATTACCTGCCCCATAAACAGATGAAGCAGAAAAATTTATGATCCAATCTGCGTTACTTCTGTCTGATAATACTCTTGTCTACGTAAGCCTTATACTTCATAGATCTCTACGTGCCAGGTAGTTCGGTTCAGTTACTGTTGCTTTTAATTATCTATAGTGTCCTAACTTGAGTTTCTTAATGCATTACACAGCAAAGAAATACAGATAGTAAACCTGTAGGAAAATACAGGAAAACACAAGTAATTTACAGAGCTTTAAGCTAATGAGAAATAAGAGACCTCATCTGCAGTATCTGTGGCTTAACATCTGGTTCTGCAGTCAGTGAACATCACAGACAGAGAACAGTATCTACAGCCATACCAAAGTTATTTTCCAAATTGGTTTGATATTTTTTGTGGAATTTTTTTTTTTTTAAACTTGGTCTAAACCAGTTTCCAACTATTATTTTGATTTTCTTATTGTTAATTGTATGTATAAAGGTCACGGAAATAAATTGTTAAAAAAAAAAGAAAAAAGAAAAAAGAAAATCTAATTTTAACCCACGATTGATTTATGAAATGATACTTAATTCCTTGAGTTTGTAAAAGTAACATATACCACTAATAACCTCTTGGAACTGATTTAACACCATATTCTACTGGAGTGTTAGGAAGAAGCCAAGGACTAGTAACAATCAGTCATTTGTAGTGACATTTTTATTACTCTCAGAAATGCTGCACTTTAATTGTCTCCCTGCTTCAAATCAACTGCTCAGTTTGCTCTAACACTAGCTTTTTGGTTAGGTTTTTTTGTTGTTGTTTTTAAATCTCCTCTGTAAGTTTTCATTGCCCTTGCTATTGGGATCCTATACTCTCTATATGTTCCTAGCACAATAACTGCTAGCAAGGGCAGGACCAGAGAGCCTACCCATGTCCCTCTAATTTAAGAGTGAAAATGCTATATTGATTCCGAGTCACATTTTTATGGAGTTCACACTAAATTCTTCATAGACTTGCATCCCAGGCAATCCCCCCTTGATTCACTAGGATTGAATTGAGAGAAAATCCATCCAAAAAAAAATAAAAAATCTTTTTTTTTTCCCCACTATTACGAAGTTTGCAACAGGCTGTCCAACAGAGGAATGGCTTTGCTTTCAACAATGAAGAAGAAACTGCAAGCTCTTATTTTAGTCACAATGTTGCTTGTGCTTTAGCATCTTCTTCAGTGTGCCTCCAACGGATGAACTGAAGCACAACTATAAATAGCAATGATGTCTTTGTCAGCTTGTGATAAAAAGGTTTTTTTTTCGTATTTCCTAAACAGACATATAGTAAAACATCTCTTATCTCATTTGTGCTTCATACGTAGATTTATCTGTTTAATGAATTACTGAATCACAACACTGATTTGCTGCCGGCTGGTTCACAAAACAGCTCAGTGACCAGAAGGAACAGGGCCCTGAGATCGTATCATGTATGATTGGCATCATAAATCTTAGCGACTGTGTTCTCAGACATATGGTTCAGGACTTTGGGGTGATCTTCCCTCTCAAGTCAGAAAAAGTGATTTTTCAATCGCGTTCTGAGGAACATGCCAAAATTAAAATGCATTTCCACATTTTCTGCTTTTGACATTGCATGCCAGGCTTAGGTGCAGGGCACGGCACAGATGAGCAGAGCACATAGCAGGGGCATAGTGTGCTTTATTGCTCTCAGATCACCACAGTTACAGCCAGAGAGACTCAACATACAGTCCAGTCCCTTGCTGCCAAACCACAGCCTTCAAATTCTCCTGCTCCAACCTGCAGTCTCTGCACATCTGTCCTGCATCTAAATGATGAGGGCAGCCTCTCGTTGCATTGCAAATCCTTGGGAATTCCCTTCCACGGTTGGGCTGCTCTTTCACCATCCTGTGCCTGATAACTGAGAAGTTGCCTGAAGAGCAAATGGCTCTGTTAGATTGGGTCTGCTTGCTCTGTATTTTAAGAAAGTATCTGTCAGGAAAGCATTATGTTTCACAAATCTCCACTTGTGTGATCTGATGCAATGACAAAGAGGAGGGACGTGACAGCGGCTGAGGCAGTACGGCTGTTCTGCACACCACGGCGTTTTAATGGAACAGATGGAATCTGTCGTGAATTCTGAATCAGAAACGCATTCAGGCAGAATAGCAATTGGAGAAAAAGAGTTAATTTTCAGGGCTTGCATGCCTTCAGGTTTGTTTGCTTGAGAATATTTTTAGAAGGTAATATCAGATGCTAAGGGAAAGTTACAGCGAGGCTTGTGACTAATGGATAAGATGCAGTGTGCTCTGTGATGCTGTTAGAAAAATGCTGATGTAGTTAACTTATATCAGAGAGAAAATAATAGCACTACTGTTTTTTAAAAAAAGAAAATTTTTCTAAAAAAGTTTTCTAAGATCCTGCCTTGCTATTATTTTGGAGGATGTTTCTATAGTAATAGGCACACAAATAATTGCAGATTACAATGTCGTACAACTCCATTAACTAGGTGAAGGAAAAATAGCAACATTTTCATTTTAATGAGATGTCAACTCTCTCCTCCTCTGTACCATGCATCTTAATGTACCTTGCTGTCTGCACTGACTTGGGGCTCCGAGGCTTTGTCATTTCTTGGCAATTTCTTTCTCTAATTTCTTCTGACACATGGTGCTTAAATCCACAAGAAATGTGAGGTGAGGCAGAGAGGAATCCTGCAGACTGCTGCACCATAAGAGGAGCACTCATTTGCATTATTCATTAGATAAAGGCACTGATTTGCATCTCATTTTGGTCGTCTCCATTTCCAGGCAGAGAATATAGAGAATTCTCAGAGTTGCTAAATTTTTATGATATTAATAGCATTCATTTGGGATTAAGTCTCCATTCTCTGATGCCCTGTATTGTCCCACACTTATCTTAAATACCTACAGAGCTGACATCCTTTTGTTCCTTTTGTAATGAACTCTAGCTATTCATTGCAAAGTAAAAATGTACTAATTTGTTTAACATTGCAATTTCGTAACTATTTTTTAATCGAAGACATAATTCTCTACTTGGTCACTATTTGTAATTTTCCTATTATGATCTGTTTGCTGTTTTTCTAAGGTCATGCCTCAAACAAAAGCTTGCAAAGCAGCTGCAGCGATCATGTGTAATCTGACAGTATCTGTGATTTTTGCCATTCAGTATTCTTAAGCAGTAAGATTTAAGAATTGTATTTCTTCTTTTTAAATAGCATGTTAACACAAAGTTGCGAAAGAGTAGCTCTGGATAACTTGCAGTGTTTTCATCTTTTCTAAGCTTTACGAACTAGTTTGCATTATGCTTAGCATTAATATTTGATTCAGAAAAGCTATACTATAAAAAGGAGGAGACAACACTCTTGTCTGCAGTGCATTGTGTAGGCTTTTTTATTTGTTGTTTTTTGGTAGGGGGGTGTTGCCACTATTGAGCGCTATCGTCCTGTTACTAAACGCAGAAAACAATCTTTCTCAGGAAGTTAGGAATTCCAGAAAGCAAACAGGTATCAATATTTGGTATATGCTTTTTGAGAAAATATCAACAATAAACAATGTTTCAACTGAAATCAAGAGCTGGTCCCTTAGCCATTGTTTACCTCCTAGGACAGCAACTAGTTGCAACAAAGGTAGGTTACTCTGTCAGAGCCTGCGGTTAAGCTTGGTGCTTCACTGGGCCAAATATTGTACAAAAATAAAGACATTGTCCCTATTTTAAATAACTTACAGTATAACTGAAATTGAAAAAAGCAATAAAAAATAATCAGGGATCAGAAGGCACACTTTAGCAAAATGAGGTGATGATTTTGATTGTGCTTTAAAAAAAAAAATTACAAAACGTTATGACTGGTGCTCCCTCTGGCTTTCTGTAGTTGTCTGGTTTCTTAGCAGTGTCACAGCAGACAAATTCATTTGGGGATGGGATTGCAAGGTGGAAAAGGCCCTTGGAAGCAGTTGGTCAAGACACCTCATGTGTAAGCAGCTTCATGGCAGAAGATACGATGCAAGTGTCATATGAAGATGACACTGGTTTATGCCACAGCCCTGACAAATGTACAACTTAATTTAAATTGAGCTTGTCACAAGTTAGTGACACTTGCATCTAAACAAATCACCTAGGTAATACCCTGATTATACTAACAGCAGTTGTTATCAGTGGCAGAAGATGCCATATGGCTTTTTCTCTACCCAGGCCAAAATATTGTTGGGAAGGAGCTTAAATACACAGAAACAAATGAAGAATTAACCAGCCTGGCTTTCATCCAGCCCCTGGTGTTCATACACATCCTATGGTCTGTGCACTCTTGGCACTGTGGGGTAGCTAGCCAGATTTTTCCAGAACATAGAGTCAAGTATCACGGTACTGGAGGACAAACAAATGCAGCTGGCACTTGGTCACATTGCACAGACACCACTCAGCTCTGTGAAACACACCCAGATTACGTCTGGGCAGTTCATGAGAGAAAGAAGCTGCCCTGAATGCAAAATAGGTAGAGAGTATAAGAAGCAAAAGAAGTGAGTTCCAGTTCTGCACTGGAGAGAGTCGGGTTCAGCCCCACATAGGGCTTTACACATGAGTGGGGACAGGTTAACTCCCACTAATTGCAGTCAATTTGGGGACAGTCTTCTAAAGTTTGTACAGCTTATTTTCTTTTCTGGGGGGGACAAACAAAGCTATAATATAAATCTTGTAGTCTCACAACTAAGATGTTACCTCCCATTTCCTTCCAATGTCGGGATCTCATCCATTTACCGCCAGTCTGAGGCCAATCACAAACATTTGCAGAAGCTATTTTACTACAGGGTCTGGTAGTACTGCTGCTCTTAGACATCTTTTAGCATTTCTATTTCAAACTTTGTGTGATGCTTTTCTAGGTTGCATCAGACTGAAGCACAGCAGAAATGGAGTTTATGCTGTGTTAAATAGTTACTAACTACAGCAACCAAATCATCCAAAATGCAGAGTTCTGCCAGTTTGTGTTATAATTTTGTTATGCTTTCTGCTTTGAAAAATATACATTCAAAATTTTTAAGTGTGCCAAGTAGGCCAAATGCTGCCCTTCAGAAATAAAATTGTCTAAACTGATGCTGTGATGATTTGGGTTGTAGAAAAGCAGTAAAGTTTGTGCCAGACTTAAAATATCTTTCCTTGAGCACTGGTCCCACTGTGCTGATCTTGCTGTCAGCAAGGGGTTTGCAGATCCTCAGTTATGAAACACCTTGTCACCACCCAACCAGTAGCTTGCTCCTGCTCTGCTGTTACATTTCTGAACTACTTTGTTTAGATTTTGAAATATAAAATGGGTTTCCTAATGATTTCCTTAACAGAAGGGCTGTGAATAGTCCTTGGATACAACTCAGGGCAGCTATTCTGAAATATGTTACGGGAACAGTGGATAATCCAAAGGCTTTTGCACAGTGGATTATTCTAAACAATATTTACCCTTAAAAACGTCCTTGTCTAGTGCAAAGTGAGTGGAGCAGCTGTTCAACATTTATTTTTATCTTTGCTCTTCAACAGATACTAGACCTCTGGCTCTTTTGGGGCTTGCTCCTCTTTCCCTAAAGATTTTACTGCACAGCTCTGCCTCATTCATTACAAGCCACCTATTTGTCTGCCACAGATTCCTCTGCACCCTCACCCACACCTATGTGTGTTTGAAGGTAAATCCACTGCAATCAACATGCCTGGCCCCTGGTTTAGATGTTTGGTACTGCCTTGGCCATGCAAAGTAGCTGAAAAGTAAAATAGAGGAAGGAGCAGAGGATTTTTACTGGCACAAAAAAATTCCTCCAGCAGCAAAGGATTGGCAAGGCTAGCTCTGTGCCATCTGCTCCTTGATCTTCCTTCTGTTTCAGAAGCACATTTAGAAGACATACCATGCCAGCAGCAGGAGGATGCAGAGTGGACCTAAGAAAAACCCTTCCAGACGGTCAGCGCAGCCAGTGTGCTGGAACCTGTGTAACCAGCATGGGTTGGAGCAACCTTTAGGATGCTGTGAATTACGCCTAGAGTTGTTCCAAATCTTGGTCAGGATGACATGCTTTTTAGGGCTACTTTTCTTCCTCTTCATTTGTGATAAGCATGAACTGGAAACCTTAACATGCAAATATGCTCCACATTTTTGGTAACAATTTTTACAATATATTCAAAATTAATAATGTGAATCTGTGTTCCACGTAAGCTTAACAATGCCAAATGAAATAAAGTCATCAGCCTAGTGGGTAATGCAAGAGCATATCTTAGGTGCTTCTTGGCAATATTGAAAACTGCAATTTTTTCCTGCAGAGCTGACCTTACAGGATAAAGCACTCCTAACATGCCTCACTCTAATTACAGAATACTGATCTTCATGTGCTCATCCCACATGTGTGAAATTATGAAAGCTGAATCAAATTAAGCTCCGAACATATTTTCAGTTTATGTTGAGAGATGCAGCTATTTCAGCAACTCTGAGAGAAAACGAATATTGCTTTCCTTCGAACATTACGAACAACACTGCAGGGAGATTACATCTGTTACGAGAGGAAAATGCTATATTTATGTCTTTTTGTAAACCAGCCAATGGCTAATGGACAGGAAGTCTTTCAGAAAGTTCTGCAAATCCACATAATGTTCTCTAAGTATAACAGTGTGCTTTCGAATCTCAGATTTATCGGAGAGAAAGGAGCGGGGGGATGTGTGCAGACAGCTCGCTGTTTGTTAGGTATCCAAGAAGGATCAAAACTACAAGGCTTTCCAGCTATGATGAACATTATCTGAAGATTAACCTACTCTCTTCTGATGTTCCTTTTCAGTTCATAGCATGTAAATCAGTGTTGCTTCTTGCTCTTCAGAGCACATCAAAGCAATTGTAGGTGTTTGCTGTGATAAATGTGGAGAACCATGGATGGAGTTGGTCCCTTGTCCAGAACAATGACTCGTGTGCAACTGGAAAGACTGAATGCAATCCTATATATTCATGAAGTACTCTAAATTAGAAAGGCCAGAAATGAAGATGTACAGCTGATCATGCTACAGCTTATCATGAACTGAAAAAAGTACAAAGAGCAAAGCTGGAAGACTTCTGATAAATGCATATGCACAGCCCCTGATGACTTTCATTACGCTTAATATTTGTGTAATGGATTGAATGCATGATAAGGGGACTCTCTAGAGCAGGGAAACCTCTGACTCAAATAACATTATTTATAGTGTGTCCTTTCAGTTCATTAGGGATTCCCAGGAAAATCTCTATCATTTTATGGAAAGTGCGATGAACAGGAGTGAATGTCTGCACAGTGTCTCGCGTCAGTTCCGCAGATGCACTGGTGACCTTCCCATGGTAGTGAATTCCTCCTAAATGCTTTAATGTGCAAGCTCCTAAAGAACAGTGTGATTAAGTATTCTCCTGGAGGAAAATTAATACAAGAAAATGATGGGAAAACATAATTCGTATTAGTTACTGCCTTACCATTCATTTCAGGTGCCTTAAAAACAATTAAAGATGCTTTTAAGAGCTTTAGAGCCTTGACATGTCAGAGCACGGAAGTTCCTGCTTTGGTACATAATTCTTGAAAATCACAGTGAAGGCTTTCCAGGAATAGCTCATGTTTGACATACCAGCTAAATTTAAAAGATTACCATTACAACTCTGGCATTCCAATAAGTCAAACATGTTGATGCTGCTGTTACAACGTGATATAGGTCCGGTGCATCTTTGTGTTTCTGGTCATTTCTCGCATGTCTCCTTGCTCAGCCAAGCAGCCCACCCTTTTCAGATTCTCTTTGTCTAAAAGTCTTTCCATTCCTCTCATCCCTTTTTAGTCACAAGGGAATCAGAGTTCTCTGAACATAAAAGCAGTGTGAGAATAACTGTCAGTAACAGTGTCGGAAATGTTGTAGGAGTCTGCAGGGGAAGTCAGGCTGAGGGTAACGTTACGCTCTGCACTGCCCTTTAAAGGTGCGTATTTTCCATAAACTCAATTTTTTCTACATTTAACTGGTTGGTTTCTGAGCAAGCAGTTTCTAAGTTGCCACTACAATAATTATTTGTACAACTATGTTATTTAGGAGTACTTGCATTTGTGAGCCCTTTTTGTGCTAGGCTCCATTCCAGTGATCCACGTGGTCCCTTCTCCCTAAACACAAGCTCTAGTTCTAAGGAGACGACAGGTATGAGCAAATTGTCATGCACAAGGAAGTAAGCAGTCAGCATGACAGACAGTCATAAAATAGCACATGATTAATATTTAGCATCACACTTCCACTAAACACCACTGCAAGAGAGATGCTTTTAAGGCAATAAACTTATGGAGATTAATGAGCTGGTTTGACTAATATTTATGGAGGATTCTTCCCAAAGGTGAAAAGCAGTTGGGGAGAAAGCACAAGGGTGCCTCTGTAATAAATTAAGGTTTTTTAATATATGTATATATATGAAAATTAAGGAGCAAAGACTCTTATCACCAAGTAGTGATATGAAGCAGGAGTTGGCTTCCTGATACCAAATGGGAGATGAGCAGGGTGGGAAAGGGCTGTGAAGGGTTTTAGAAGCAGGGACAAGCAGCCCTCAGCAGAGATGGAGAAGGGGAGCTGATGCTGGAGTGCAATGGGAGTGCAAGGTGGTCGAAGAAGCAACGAGTTAAAAAAAA
>WBMW01002239.1:915689-1002823 GCA_013396635.1 Penelope pileata
CTTTGCAGCAGCATTCTGGATGATTATCAACAGGGCAAGACTGCATTTGTCAAGGCCAGAGAAAAGGTTGTAGCTGCAATCAAGACACTGTGTGGTGAAAGCCTGAACGAGAGTTTAACTGGGAAGATGGATAGGAAAGACGGTATCGCAGAGCTATGATAGTGATGTAGCATGGAAACCATAAATCATCCAGTAGAGCCACAGCATTCTCAGCAAGGTCAATTAGCCCATGATGAGCACTGTGCTGCCAAAGCTAGGCTGCTGCTAGTACCCAAGCTATTGAGTTTGTAACTATCTCAGGAGCATCTGAACAACAGATTTATAGCCAGCTCGGATCTCTGCTCTGTGGAACTAAACACAGTGTAAACATATTTTGCCTAAGTGTGACTTTCCAAATTAATCCACCTGACAGGCAGAAGGTGCAGCAGATCTGCTTGCTTTAAGTCACTCTGCAGAATGTGTCCTGTAATTTTGGATTTCATTCTTCACTTGCGGAGTTTTCAGTTTCTGCCGTTTACAGTCACTCTCATACTGCTGATCAACTGCCCTACAACAATCCTTCTTCCTCTCCCCCAGTACTGTGTTATTTAAACTGAGGGTCAAGATCTACTTTTTCTCCCACGTTATTTCTCATAGCAGATAACCAGTAACAGCATACAGCAGGAAGAGTGACATACTCAAGGAACAGGCGTATCTTATGGATCTGTTTTGCTGCATTTCTGATGAAACATGGCAATTTCTCTTGCCTCAGCACTGCAGATTTTCCATGGCTTTACTCAGGGCCATTAAGACCCAAGGGTTTCAGATACCTTCTCTTCCAGGCCTATACCGGTCCCTCCCTCACATAGGACACACAGCAGCACTCCCCTCACACCCAGCTGGCCCTGCTGGTGCTCCAGCTGTCCGCACAGTGAGTCCCTGGGGCAGCAGGGTGGGGTGTTTCCTGATGGAAATATAGGTAGCTGGAGCAAAGCACGACTGTCAAATCCAGTAAAATACTTCACTGTCACATCAGTATAGTACTCAGGTGAGGTCAGATGGGGGCTTTGGAAGACTAGGAATTTTTACATGTATTTATAAGCAAACCACAACGGGCACCCGGCACAAGGGTTGCTGACTTCACAGCATCAGATAAGCAGATAGTGGCAAAAATAGTGGGGGATGGTGCATTACACAAGCCCCAGTTGTGCTGCTAGCAGCAGCTGATTGCACCTTTAGCAGTGCCCATCTTGGAGCTGCTGGGCAGTCTAGATATAAAAAATACGGAGAAATGCAGAATCCAAAAAGTTCATAAATATGACTAAAACCTTACAAATTCTTGATGTGGTACTTTGGTGCATCTGACAACTGTTGTTATGTGGGATTTCTTATGAATGGCCAGGTTATAGTATCTTTAAAGTTATGTTATATACTTGCGATAACATTTTCAGCGAGTTGTTAATTTTGTAACTTCCAGATGTTAAGTCTTCAAAGCAAAAAATTAAAACAAGTGTAATGTACTTGATTGCATAAAATAAGACCCATTTAAATGCCTGTATAAACTTGCTAAACATTAACAGTCAATGAGTTTATCAGAGACTGGAGCTACATTTACTGCATGGTATTTGTCCACAGAATGAGGGATTTAATGAGAGTAAAGTAAAATTTAGTAACTAGCTTCAAACCATTTCCCACCAGCTCTGAAAGATCATGTTGTTACAGCTTGTACCCATGAAAAGTATTTTGACCAGCACTAGCCTAGCCAGAGCATGATATTAACCTGCAGTACTGTGGAGCAGCTCCAGGGCTCAACTCACACGGAGAGAAAGCCCAGGAGACCTGCAAGCACTCAGACTGTACTTGCATTTACTGCACCCTATGCTCAGAGTTCTTTGATGGCCATACAGACTGTGTCTGTGCAGTCATGCAGACTGTGACTGCATCCACCGAAACCAAGGGGGAAGGGGCAGTCCTGCCACTATTTTCAATCTCTTTGAGCACATGGAGATTAGCAGTGATGTTTTCTCCCACAAGCCCACAGTCCTGCCTCCAAGACACCTGTGTGACAGGGGCGGGACACAGCGTGGGGCTCTCACCCACTTTGGGGCCCCATCCCTGTTTTGGAGCTCAGGGCAAGTT
The DNA here is from genome assembly GCA_013396635.1 of Penelope pileata. Lineage (NCBI taxonomy): Eukaryota > Metazoa > Chordata > Aves > Galliformes > Cracidae > Penelope > Penelope pileata. The sequence continues at coordinate 917,808 of WBMW01002239.1, forward strand.
GCCTGCTCCTTGCCATGGGAGAGCTAGGTGTAAGATGCGAAACAGCCTGAAAAGACTGCCTGGTACCTGGGTGCTGGTCCTACATCTGCACAAACCCCCACGCCAAGATGTTTGAGCTTTGAGAGAAACATTAGCATTACATTACTCTGCTCTATAAACGCAGATTTGGGGTTCTGTTTCCCCCGTTCCTTCATTTCCCTTAATTTCATATGTGTGAATTTCAGCACCCTAATGCATTTGCTTTCTTTACAAGAAGTTCACAAAGTAAAATAAGAAGGGAGTGAAGGATAAGGGCCACGAAAGTGAACCAAGGGATGGAATACCCCCACTATGAGGACAGGCTGAGAGAGCTGGGGCTGTTCAGCCTGGAGAAGAGAAGGCTCTGAGGAGTCCTGAGAGCAGCCTTTCAGTATCTAAAGGGGGGACAAAAGAAAGAAGGGGACAGACTCTTTAGCAGGGGCTGTGGTGAAAGGACAGGGGGAAATGGTTTTGAAATAAACGAGGGGAGATTTAGACTGGATATTAGAAAAAAGGTTTTTTTACGATAAGGGTGGTGAAGCGCTGGAACAGGTTGCCCAGCAATGCAGTGGATGCCCCATCCCTGGAGACATTCAAGGTCAGGCTGGATCAGGCTCTGAGCAACCTGATCTAGCTGTGGGTGTCCCTGTTCATTGCAGGGGAGTTGGACTAGAGGGCCTTTAAATGTCCCTTCTAACACAAATGATTCTATGATTCTGTGGAAATAGGGCTGCAGAAGGGTTACATGTAACAACTGGCTATTGTGAGCGTTAGAGTAGAGCATTAGATTTCCATCTAAAATTTGTGTTTGGGATTTTGTCTCCATTTCATCTGCTTTAGACCATCTTGAGCAAGACTCTTCTCTAGAAGAATGTGGAAGAGGGAACATGTGAGGTTCCTTTTCCTTAAGCTTATACACAAGCTCAGGGTGTGTTAGACAAGACAGTAACTCCTACCTAGCATTCCCTAGGAACACAAGTAAGCCTGGCTCCCTCTGCCCTCCCAAAGACAGAGGTGAGAAATAACTGTGCTCCCTTCAGTTTTCTGCAGAGCTGGCATTTCAGGATACTGAACAATTAGTGGCATGTTTATAAACATCATTATAAAAAGTGTGCTTTTCAGCAGAATTATTTCAAGGGTCTCACTCATCAATTTTAAATGAGCACTGCAGGACTGCGAGGTTAAAGGTATGAGCTTGTGCTGTTGCTGCTTTGAAATGCCAGGAGAGGGATTTTTACAACAACTCCACTTTGCCCCCAGGAAAAGCCTACTCCACTATCTTTCCAAATTAAAATGGACACTGAAAAGCATTATTGTATGAATTCAGAGAAGGAAGTTTACACTGTGACTTGATTTGGAATAATTATAATTGTAGGGAAGTATTTTTCCAAGTACACTCTTTCCCTAATTAAACCCATGGAAATGCCTCATTTTCTGGTTATTGCCAAAGTGGTTCAAACTCCTGTAGAAATGCTTGATTGTAATTTCATTAGAATTCCATTTCTCCAGGCTATACAGATGCAATGAAAGAAGAGGTAAAATTAATTAAAACTGCGGACATGTTTATCCCCGCCAGGTGTCATAAAAGGTAGTGGCTGAGACATTTTTCAAGTAATTAAGCAGACAGTTCTGCATTTTCTGATGAGTTATTGCCTTTCCCTCTTTAATCTGTGTAACAGATTTTATCACGGCGCTATTGTCAGGTGATGGGATTACTCTTCACAATCAGCATTCCCCTTGCACTGCCGTGTGCTAATCGAAATCACATCATCGCTGCAAAGAGGCAGTGACATGCAGTCGGCACATTTCCAAAGGCAAGCTTCATATGCCAAGATCTGCCCATAATGTAAGCTAAAAAGGGGATAACACAATTTTCAGTTTAACCATATGTGGCTTAAAAAGCTTGAGTTGTTTATTCGAGGCATGACACAGCTTCTGCATGTAAAGCTCACTTCTCCTCAGTGAGGGCAGCATTTCATCAGATTCATACACGGTGGGGGTGTGTGTGTCACAGGTTTTTTTTTTCACATTTTGTTTCTGTTTTACCAGGAGTTTGTCTTCCAGCCAGGCTGCAATAATCACTGGTTTTCCGGAGGAAGCACAAATTGCCATGGTCACATCCTCGGGCAATATTGAACATACGGTTGTAATGATGGCATCCTCTGAATTTTCAGTGCAAGTTAGGAGCCAAAATGTGGCACATTTTGTTTCTCTGCACTGAAAGTGGATATTAGGAGGGGGGAAAAAAAAAAAAAAACAGGAAAAAAAAAAAAAACAGAAAAAAGAAAAGTCTCTGCTCCTCTCTGTTGGCTTCCAAAACCATAAATACAGACTCTGTATCTCTGCTGCTGTCTCATATATATGCATACAGTCCAGTGGCTAGGAAAGGAGCAGGGAGTCACAGCACCCGCAGTGCTTCCAGTGCTCAGGCACAGCAGTGCATGTCTTTGGTGCAAGAGGACAGAGCTAGCCTGGCTATGTCGGCTTCTAAGGAATATATGGCAAGTCTGGTGTGCTCCTGGCGTAAAACAGTGATGCCGTTCCCCTCACACAGGGCTTGTGGAAGAGCCCTGCTAACCCGATGCCCTTCAGGGACACCACCACCCCCAGGATCTGTTCAGCCTTATTAATAACCACAGCTGCTCTACACCTCTAATAATGTCATTGTCATGTGAAGGTTGCTTTCCATTCCACATCCAAGAGAATGGGCTAGATCCTACAATGCATTGTCATCTTACACAGGAAGTTGTACCTTTTCTGCATTTTAGTGTTTTCTGTCTGTTGCAGTCTTACAGCACCAGTCCTGTAAAAACGATAAATAATCCAGAGCACTGGATATTCAATTCTGCTATGAAGAGTAGTTAGTCATTCTTTATTTTCTTTCCTATCTGGGATGGTTTTTATTTTGCAGTCACTACTGATTAAATATTTCCTAGTGTGTCTTTTTTTTTTTTTTTTTAAATATTGCTTTGAAAAGAGTCTGTGTAAAATTGTCTGTCAAATAGAGAGCAATCTGAGTAGAACATACTATGTTTGGTTGCAAATGCCCATAGCGATGAACATACCTGGAGAAAAAGTAATTAAGGATGTTTGTGTCAGAAGGACAATATTCATCACCTAGTGCCATTTAGAGCTAGTGCCTTCTCTGAGCATACATTTTTCCTGGTTTTTGCTTAATGTTCTGTCTTTATTAACTTTATATCATTTTAATTAAATTTCCTTTCATAATACTGTAATATTCTCCTTCTCTGAAAGTTATGCCTTGCAAGGTCATCTCTGATACATGACTAATACATTTGACTGAAATGCACAAATAAAATGTGATAGCCACATTAAAGCATACAGAACTGTGCTGAGAATAACAATTCAGCTCAAGCTTGAAATAAATAAAAAAATAAAGTAAAAAAACCTTGGAGATGAAAGGATAAAGTCATAGACCTATAGAATCAAATTCAGCTCATAAGTACTTTGTCCTTGCTGTTCTGGGGGCTGAATTTGACCTTTTGAGCGTCGAAAATTTTTTGAAACAGTTGTTAGTTTTTTTTTTCTTTTCAAGTTTTAAAGAGCTATTTTACACTTTTTCAGTACTAAATTCTGCTTTCTGCAACAACTGACATAAATCCTGGATTTGCTGTGGCCTATACAAGGCTCTCTCCCATTCTGTTTCCAAACATTTTGCATGTTTGTCATCCTTTCTGCAATGCTTAGGCTTTCAGTTAAACATCATAGGAGAAAGTTCCATAGGTAATATATTTTTAAAATATTATTTTTCTGCTTCAGTGATTTGTGTTTTTTTCATTACATAAAAGAACAGATAGATTGAGCACTTCATCTACTACTTTTGTGCAAGTCATACTGCATTGCATCTCTCCCGAGCTCTCATTCTAGAGGCCAGCCCAGATAGCTAATCACTGCCATCATCTGATTTTTGAGCCTATTCTATTTCTGCTATGCCCTATTTCAGGTGAAATAAACAAAAATATATTTTAAGTGAGAACACAGTAATTAATTGAGTGGTATCTCAATATTTCTAATGTTATTTTCTATCCTATTCTTACACATAATAATATCATGGGGTTTATTCTCCCCCCACAGATGTTTCTGCTCAACATACCTTGTGCTACTTCTGTTGTTCTTTATCAACCACAGAAAATAATTTAAGTGGTTTAATAGTCACTGAAACTCTTCAGAGTTAATGCAAAGGCACTCAGAAATTACTGCAATTGGACATTTTCAATTTTATCTAGAAAGAAGTTTTTCTGAGAAAAGCTTAGCAACTGATATTTTATATTGATTACCAGGAGAGAAGTGTGCCTGCAACATCTTAGAAAACAGGTGGTACTTCTAGAGCATCTGATGTTAAGTACAGTCTTTCGCTGTTCCTTTACAGAGCGGGGGTGACTTGTGATTATGTAATAAAGGATTCTGTATTAATAATTCACTAACAAAAGATTTTAAAAAAAGTTTGAAACACATTGTTAGACATTTTTTCTTCTATGGCATATAGCACCTTTTAGATTAGAGGAAAAAAAAGCAGATTGTGCAGATTGTTAACACTCAAGCAATGTTACCCCATGGTTCAAGTTTGCTCCATGGCTTTACATCTGCCAGTACATTGATACATTGCAGCCCTCCCCAGGGAACTAAAGGGGCACAACACATAGCCTGGCAGACCTTCAGCCGTAAGATCTTTGAAACCAGAACTACTGCATAGCTGAGACAAGGTGCTTCCACCAACAGCATTCAGAACAGATCCATGGCTTTGGTACCAGCTCCAGCAGCATCACAGCATTAAATGAGTAACATCCCTCCCATCAACTTTCTCCTCTGGCCTCCTGCATCAACACCTACTGCGAGCATTCTCAGAAGGAACACATACTCCAGCACACACAGCAGAAGCTAGCATGCACTGATTTTCACAGATAATCACAAGGTTAGAAATAAACATATTGACTAAAATAATGTCAATAGAATGCTAAGAAAATAAAAGCACCAGTGAGTACATTTTCTGTTCAAGTCATTTCTAACTTACCTTGCTCAGAGTGACCAAAAATCATCCCAGACTGCAAACCCTTCAACAAGCCGACAGACTGACCTTGACATGCTCACTTAAGCTCTTCATTAATCAACATCACTGCCCTTAATTGGGTAAAGTTGCGGTGAGTCTCAAATAGAATGGTCATCCACACCCAATTACTACCTCATTTCAGAAAGCTGGGTCATAGTGAGGAAAACCTTGCACCCCTGTTCTCTGAGGAAAAAAAAAAAAGGGGGAATCTTAAAGAAAATTAGTTGAAAAAAAAGAAATGTATGACATAATACAATTAGGTTATTCAGAAATTGAGCATTCCATCAGTATTGTGCTTTTGTGTTAGGAGAAATACATTTGTACGTGGTATTTTCAGACACCACATTTTAGAAGTAACAGTCTTGTGTTGAGATGACATACAATTTGAACAATACTTCCTTTCAGAAGGATAATACTTAAAACATGAAACTAGAAGCAGAGTGGTGGCACCTGAGAAAGATGTAGGTGGAAAACATTTCATGTAAATCAAGCGGAGCAAATCCATTGTTATCCTTGGATATCTGGAGTAGGATTTCTAATGTTTTCTCAGTAGAAGATAATTTAATTTTGAAAAAAAATTATATATACATTCTTTATATCAAAAGAATCTAAGGTCATAAATCATAGAATCATAGAATCATAGAATGGTTCAGATAAACAGTATCTTATAGCAACACTCTGAAGCTTACCATTCCGACAAGTTAACTAAATCATACTCTTTGTACGTGTCCTCAGCCCACTCTTTCTCTAGCCTGCATACATTTGTTTTTCTAGGTACAGAATCACTGAATTCCTGTATAGCATGTAGGCAGTTATGTTTGTAATTGCTAGTGTGACAGAAACAAGTTAGTTCTGATTAACTGTGCTTTTCTACAGTAATTTGCTAACTGAGAACAAAAGAAAATAGAAAATAGTTGTAACCCGCCTATGAATAAATCTGACAAAGCCAAGCTATACCAGCACAGGCTGGAAAATATCCAGTCGTTTGCATTTCTGTAGGTGTCCTATCTGCTGTTCTCTTGGCACCACAGTCCCTTTTCACTGCTGATAAAAGTGAAATAGACTCTGTTACTCCAGGATGGGCTGAAACTGTTACAAACATTTCAATAAAGTGAAAGGTGATCTGATGAACTGGAGGAGAGGTGGTAATCTGCTCCTTATTTATTGCAGTTGTCTGTTGGTCATCATCTCTGCAGGTTTTATTGTCCCCCAGAACCTGGTATTTCAAATGTCTTTCAAAACCTTGGCATCTTCACCATGTGACTCAAGGTACCACTTGTGTTGCTGTTGTCTCATCCTCCCCATCCTCAATGCTTGTTGCCCATTTCCAGCAGCAGAGGCTGCAGAAGGGACATCACTCAGTCAGCCCAGTCTCCAGCTGACACCACAGCTGTGGTCAGCTAAGCTGATGAATTTTGCACTCAGACCAGCAGTCAGTCAGGCCTGCCAGCTCTGCTCTGGGTCCCTAACCACCTGGGAGGGGCACTGACTTGATCCCTCCAGCAGTCCCTGGAGAGCAGATGTCAAAGTCCTTCATGAGCTCAAAGTGTCATCATGTCTGGCACCAGCAGCATTTCCTCTCTGTTGGTTTTGGATGGGTGCATTTATCCTTCTCTGTTTGCCCTTTTTTTTTTCTTGGTATTTACAGCAAGAAGGATCTGATCCCTTTAGCATCAGTTCTACTCAGTATCAAATATTAGTTTTGAACAGATTAACTGCGAAATATTAAACTAGTGCTTTCTTGTATCAAGCTGTTATCCTCATTCATTTTATCTGGGCCTTGTGGGGACATGCCAACTAGCCCTTTCAGGTATGCCCACATGAAGTTGAGATCTCTTATTTTTCTCCCCTTTTCTCTAGTTCCTTCAGCAGCTGTGTTGATTTAAACCCACACAATCTTAAATTGCTGCAAGCCATAGCTCTGTTTGTCCCACCCATGGCAGAATATAGTGACTCTCTAGTTGCAGAAACAGCTCGCCATCATTCTTCTGGACATCTTGCTAACCACTGTCAAAACTGTTTTGCAGCCCAGCCTCCTGCCAAGTCCCTGTCACATTTAGGAGACGACTTACTTGTTTGCTCTTTAGGAGGACCGGAGGCTAGCAAGGAGTCCTTGTTTTGCTGCAGCACTGTGAGCTTCCTGAAGCAGCCTGGGATGCTCATTTTGCACACTTGCAATTTACCCTTTCTTCAGGGCCTTTCACATCACCGGTAATTCTCTTGCATCCAAATTGCTAAACCCACAGCAGCCAGTCCCCGAAGACACTATGGCTGTTCCCCATGGGCACCATCTGCTACAGCTCATGTCAGGTAGGGCCTGAGACATGTGGTTTCTCTTGGAGACCTGCAGAGAGCTTTCCTGAGGCACGGGAGCCTCAGGACCTGGATAACTTCCCATCGTACACCCAACACCACAGCCAGAGAGTTTTGCATTTTGAATAAAGCACAAACTTGCTTGTTTAAGGAATACACTAAAAAGACTTTACAATTGAGAACAATATTATCATGTTTCTTTTCTACCTGGTTGATCTTATTCTGTTTTTCCTCATAAAGTGGAGCTTTTTAATGGAGGCAGTAGCAGCCTGTGCTCCCAGGGAGGCTTTCTTTCAGTCGTGTGATGATGTTGATTCATGCTAGTGCATGGCCTTCCTATGCTGACCTTGATGTGTTAATTAATTTAAACAGACAACAGGAGGAAATGTTTTCTTCCTCACTTTCGCTACTTCTACCTAAAATTGACTTTTGCAGTAAAGAATCCCTGAGTTTTTTTAGTATACAGTACAACTGCTAACAGCTGTTTTAGGATTGTATTCTCGGAATCTTCAGAAATTGCGCCTTAGTTTGAAAGCTTCTATTGAAGCTTTCTATTGAAGCTTCCGTTTGTTGGTTAACAGGCTAGAAATATGACCTAAAGGGTCTATATATTCAATTTTATTCAAGTCATCAGTATCTGGGCAACTCAGGATTCCTGTGATTGGCAGTTCAAAAATACGGTGATCTTTTGTGTCTAGCGCATGTAATGCTGGAGAATATTTAAATCAATAATGGTGCTATCAGAACTGGAAATCAAATGCAAAATAATTCCCTGATCCTCCCATGTATAATGGCATTTGCTCTTTTGATGAATTGCTAATGTATTTTTGGACAGAAGAGCTGGCAGACCAGCCAAGTCGCTGGTATAAATGGCAGAGCTGGGAGAGCAGTATTGTATTTACCACTACTTGCTGCTAATGAGCAATGCACCATTCAGCACATTCTCTCTCGGCTATAAAGCCTTCCATTTCTGAACAAGCAACATCTAAATAAACTTTGAAACTATTCTTTTAAAAAATTACTGTTTTCTTCAGTGAAATGTTAGCTTGTTTTGTTCATTTTGAAGTGACCATACCAAGTTGAAACATAATTACATTTTTTAAAAGGCAAGAATGGTTTCAGCTATGGTGCCTGCCTAATCCTCCCAGCAATTTCTGTGATTCAAGTTGTAATTCATTTTTTCTGCATTCATTTCTTCTGTGTTCGTTTCTGACACTCCTGAAAGAGAAGCAATCTGAGTGACTGGCCTTCAGACCTGCTCTGGCAGCAGTGAAATGAACTGTATCCCAAGTACTGTCCTATGGGTAGATGATGAATGGGGGAGAAAACAGAAAAAAAATCCCTTAATCTTTCCATTTTATACAGGCAGTAATTGGCTAAAACTCACTAAAGTAATCGAGCACGGATAAAACTGTGAGGTATTTTACTTTACTTATTTGTTTAATAATGTCACCATAGGGACCAAAAATATGTGCACTGCATGCATGTTTTATTACTGTGAATTACAAATTTTGTCAGCATTTAAAGATGAGCAGTAGTTTTGAGATTTTTTCTAAGCTTGCTGCTGTGCTATGATTTCTTTTCATAGTGAATTCAAAAAGATTTTAGAAGCGTGAAGTATTTCTGATTCCCAAAGGACTCTGGCTTTGCTGGAAGGTGACAGCTGTAATACTATACAGAAAACTTTATATTAGCATAGGCTCTAGCAATCCTTGGCAGATACATCTTTTGCTCTGGAGATATTAAAATAATATTAATTATTTACTTAATCTATTATGCTCAGCACCTTAATTAAGACAATCGTATCCCCAATGCTGTATTTAATACACCTGGATATATAGCTATACCTAACAGGCACATTGTAGAAAGATCTGAAATCTTACCAGCCTTTTTCCAAAGTAGTTTCCACCTGCAGAAATTATATATAAAGATATATCCCTAAAGAATATCTTAAAAAAAAATCAAACTTTTTCCCATATTTATATATTGGTTCTTCTTCCTGAGCTTTCCATTTAGACATTGTTACGTATCTACCAAAGCATACAATAGTATCACACTGCAATTGCTTAGAGAGATCAAGAGAACAAATTAAATATGCATTCAAAAACAGAAACATGCTTTCTGGCTCTGTGCATTTAAAAGTGAATAGGAATTTTCAAATTAATATGGTTTATTCATTTTGAGTGATTGAATGGCTGTGACACAATTAACAGAAACCTCACAAGGTAGAAGATAATCCTTACAGGGAGAACAATTCACAAGACAATAGATTCAGGTAATACCTTGTTTTTCATTAGTTTAAGATTTCCTGAGTCATTTGATTTCAATCTCGCTACTGAATTGCAGCTTCATTGGGTAGCTAGAAATTTTTTTTTCTTCTTAGTTCTTGCTAGATTGCAAACTGCTTTCAGAAAAGCACAAAGTATTTCCCTGTCTCCCAGCTATGAGCGCATCTGGTGGATTTCTCATCTTTGCTATATGACTGTCTCTGCAGTGCTAAATGGACCCATACATTATCTGCCATAATAATGCTTCAGTCTTAACTGAGACTTCCAAGCAGAAAACCAGAAATTGTGAATAATAGTAACAGTGATTATCTGTATGGAAATTGCATCCATTTGAGAAAAAAGCTGTGATCTGGGCTACACTGAAATGAAAGGCAAAATTCCCAGGGGGAAGTGGATTCTCTTTTCCTGAAGGATAGAACATTAAGTAGAACACCCTCGATTGCATTCATCTGTAGATGGGAGAATAAGTCACACCAGGTGTAGGACAAAGGGCCGTTACTGGGTCCTCTGATACATGATGCACCTGCATCTTAACAGAGCTTATTTCCCAAATGATCTCAACACTGAAAGGGCAATAGCAGCAGCCCTCTTGTGCCTCAAATGTAATGGCAACATCAAACCTAGAGGTGGGACTGCAGCCAGGTGCGAAGCAGGCTCTGGTGCCTTTTCGGAGCTTGGGTTGCTCAGGAGGGAAAGGCAAAGTGGTGACTTTGGAGTTGATGCTTACTGGAGAAGCACGATTGCTATACTCCTGTTGTTGAGGTTCTGACGGCTCCATCAGGCAAAGAATACTTTTAGGGTTCGTTTTCTGTACTTGTAATAGACATTCTGCAAACTTGACTCTTAATGTTTTGATGCAATCATATGACTAATATCTGCAGTCTAAAGCACACTGCATTAACACAGCTCTGGTTACCTTTGGTGTTTTTGCTAACGTCCAGTAAATTACATAAACAATGCTTTAAAATCTTAAAGCGTGTTATAGACAGTTTCCAAAACATCTCAAACTGAGTTACAAAGTCAGAGAGAAACAATGTGCACAGGTTGTCTTTACAAACATGAGCATCTCTAACTGGACCAAGAACCAGCAAGGCAGCACTGCAGGGACTCCAAGCTTGCAGTACAGCCTGTCTGAGTGTTGCCAGCCCATCCTCACCTCTTACAGTCCCCTTCGCTCCTCCTCGCAGCCTCAGACTTCTCAACAGGCACTGATGTTTAACCCCTGGTCACTGCTGCACAGATGCAGTGTGAACAAAACATGCAGAAAAGCACATTTCCATTGTGAATTCACAAGGACAAGAGCACTGTACTTACGCACTAGTAGGGCATTAGTGGAACGCAATTAATAAAGCGTGCTTGCACATACTCACTTATGTTTAAAATATTTTCCATTTTCCCTTCTTCCTTCAGAAGACGAAGGGACTAGTGGTGGTTAGGTGATTTCTTTTGCTGCCCCTCATGGTAAACCCCCAGCGAAGCCTGCTGGACATACTGCTGTCCCATTCTTACCCCAGAACGATGGCCAATTTATCTCCTAATGCAGCAAGTGCAAATTCTTTCATGGTGACAGATTATGTAAGAGAATTTTTCACTTACAAATTCTGTTTCAGTTTCACCCATTTATTCATTGTTTCAAAGGACCCATTCTCTCTCCAGTTTTCTATACTATTCCACAAAAGGTCATGTTACTGTTTCTGGAACTTTTTGAGGAAAAATAAAACTATGCTGCTTTTTTCTGATCTGAAAAAATATTTTCACAGCTGTTGCTGAAAAGGTTAAGAGTATGCCAGCAGCTCAGCTGATTAGCACAAGCTACTTCTGTTTGAGGAGAGCTGGTATGCAGCCCTGCATGTTTTTCAAGTTTTCATTGTATAGCCTGGCAGAACCAGTGAGTATTTATCTGCGAGAAAAGCAGCTTGGTGTCAAAGAAGTTCTGCTGATAAGATTCTGTCTGTTTTGCTGCTGGTGCTGATAGAGCTTTAGGTGGGTTGTAAATAATAGATACACTTGTACTGCATGTGTTAACTGCTATTACACATACAAAGAATGCAATCTTCCTGACTTTTGGTGTTTTGTAATGAAGTGTTTATCAAAAATAACATCTCTAATAGAAAAGCTTCACTGACCTTCATTTTATGTGTCTAAACATTAGCTGAACTATTCATTTAAAAAGATATCTACATACTTGAAGTTTTTGATTATTGACACGTCTATAATGTGCACTTGCATTCAAATGTTGAAAACATTAAGCAACCCTTGGATATGGATGTTATCTAGATTAGCTGAACAGAGGTGATTTATAAGGAAGCGTTCCTTTTCCTACCATTAGGAAATGTTTCCCTATATTGTGGAGAAAAAATCTTTCACATAAAAATAATAGGATAGGTTCGGCCGTATTTATTTTATAAATCTTTTCAATCTTTGTGTGATTAGTTTCTTTCATTATAATTCATTTTGCTTTCCACAAATGCATATTTCTTTTGGGAGTAATTGCATTAGAATTCAGTTTTCAGTACCTTTCAGATAAATATCAGACCTTCTATTCACTATTTCAATCAAAAATTAAATAGTTAATGCCTATGCATAGAAGAAAAACAATATGGTGCACAAAACAACGGAATGAAATGCTGAAGTTCAAAACTGGCCTTCATTGCAGTCAATCTCTTTCTACCAATTTGGATGTTCCAACAGAAACACTTTAGTACAAGCTATAGGTAGGGGTGGATCTGGGCCTCGGAGGATGGCCTTGCAGAGGGCGAATGTCTACTGATGCAGAAGCCCCCTTGTCCTTGGGCTGACAGCGCACGTTGCTGGGCAGTAAGGACGTGCTGCTGGTGGAATTGGGGCTGAGGAAAAGCTGGCTGTGCGCCTGCCAGCCTTCATGCACAGGCTGAGGACAGGCTATGGCCCCACTGCTCCTGCCCTGCCAGCAGAATGAGGTGGCACCTGCACAAACACGGGACAGCCCTCAAAGCCCCAGCAAATTCACCAGTGAACACTTCACAGAGTGTTAACGTAGCTCTGAGCAGTCACTTCAACTGCACAGGCAACATTTTCTTGTCACTGCATTTGACATCAGCACCTTTGCTGAACTTCCCTTCCCTGAGCATCAGTGTCATTCTTCATGGCAGGTTCTGCACTACATTTACAGATAAAACCAAACCCTGGTGTAAAACGGGCTCTCTCCTGAGAAGGAGATGAAGAAGCTGCCAACTGCTCAGTGCCAACTGCTGTGGGCATCAAGCAGCTTTCCGTGTCTTCCCCAGAAGCACAGGCACGCACTTAAAGTACCCAGGCATTCTCACTGAAGGCCATCTCAGTTACACATTAGATATTCATCTTTCATTCCTGCGTATTGCTAATTGATAGCTGAGGTTTTTACCACGCATCACATCTTTTCACATCATAATTGTAACTAGATTCAACATACAAAGAAAGATTCCTTAGAGCTAAAGATGTGAATGAAGTGTCTTTATAGATCATAGTTTTACATGATGCTTCCTTTTTTCTGCCATAATTACTATTCTCTAGCTGTTCAGCATGAGTTAGATCCAGACTAACAACATTGGATTTAGCAGAATTAGTACCAATTTGTTGTTATTTTTTCTATCAATATTAGCATTTTTCAGAAAGCACTAATGGTCCTAGTGCTCCAGGCCCTGCCACTCTAAGTGATATCTTTGCTTTTGGACACAATTTTAGCTTCAGGAAGTGCAAGGACAGGAGAGCAGGAGTGGATGAGAAGGGGGAGCTTTGTGCTTTTTGTCCTTCCTCTGTGCCTATCGTCTGTATGGGAGTTCCCATTTGACAAGTCTGAAGAAAGCAATCCATTCTTCGGAGGGAAGACTATTAGCATAGTTAGCAGGATTTTGCACTAATTTCCCTCAATTAATAAACCATTTCTAATTAGGAAAGCTGCAAAAAGAAAGAATCTAGACTATTTGAATATCTTCCAACAAAGCCAAGCTGCAGAGTGAACTGCATGCCCAAAGGAAGCTTGAAAGCTTTCTTCCAGTTACGTTGCCTTCTTTCTTACCTTTCTTTCCAAATCCCCTGCAGGAAACACACTTGAAATGCTGATCCATCTGAACTTTTAGTTGACATCTGCATGAACTTGTTACCTGAAGTTTTGGGTCAGCTTCCTGGCTGCTGCATATACTTCAATATTTTTTATCCTTTATTTTTCTAGCCTTTTTGCTATTGCTAGATTTCAGCGGTTTTGAAATAGCAAGTAGAGGTGTTAAAAAAAAATACACCAATTTTTTTCTTTTATCAATCAAGGGAAAGCTGAAAGGGAAAGGAAATGAGGAGCGAAAAAAGAGAAAAAGAAACTTGAGCAAAAGAGCAAGCACTATTATTTTTAGAATAGGCAGCTGCTTCTGACAGTTCACGTAAGGTAGTTTTCTATTTCTCCGCAGGACTTGAATTCATTTCTCTCAAGACTTTTCTATTGATCCTCTTTCTTTCCAGAGATCCTGACCTTCCTCCCCTCCTGTCCCAGCCCAGATGGCAGGCTTTCATACAGCTTGGCTAGCTTGCCTGTGCTTGCATTTTGCATTTCATCAGGGATACCTCCTAGGGTACTTAATCTACTCATTTAAACCATAGCAACCAAAGTAGCTGGTGATATTCAGTAGGTTTTGGTTTTTTTTTTTTCCCCATAGAAGTTATCTATTGAAATAAAAAGTCAGGTTAATTTTGCTACAGCTACAAAAATTTTACAACAATTGTCTAATATCTTCTGTGTATCCTGCTGCATATTTTCAGAATGATTTCCAAAACAAGTTTTGAAACATTTTTGGTGGTTCAAATTCTAGATAAAGAAATTTGCTTTCAAGTAAAATTTTCAACGTTTAAGTTCCACATCCAGCTCAAAGATGAAACTTGGAAATCTCAAACTCCTCTAGCTACAATTTCTGTCCTCCTCAAAGCCGAGCTGGAAACTGCCTGACCCTCCCTTCACAGTCTGTTCCTGCTCACTGTCTACAAGGGACTCTTCTGCACATCCTGTGCCTTGCTGTCCCCATTACCATCTGAGAGCCCATCTGCTGCCTTCTGCCTCTGAGTGAGGAGCCGAGGATCCCAGGGGCTGTCTGAGGACAGCACGGCTGCAGGGGCTCCATGGCAGCAGGACCTGGACAGGAACCTGCGCTTGGGAGGCCGGAGGCAGAAAGAGCCCTTGCTGGTACTGGCAGATATGGGCAGCAATCGGGAAGTGCGATGGGAATGACTAGGTGCTGTGCGGAGAGCAGAGAAGAGGAGGCTTGCTTTCTAGAAATCACATTATCTGTGGAATGGAGGACAAAAAAATTGAATTGGGGAGTTACTAATTCATTCTTTGGCAAAGGGAAAGAAAATTTAGGCCACTGCAGAAATGGCAACAGGTGCTCTTCTAATGGCTGAGAAATTAAGAAAAGATTTTTTTCCTTTTGTGCAGTATGCAGAAGAATAAAAACAGTGTTTTGAAGCCTAGGAGAAGTGAAAACAAGAGATGTCTGTGGAGACACTGTGGAGAAAAGCAAAAAAATAGTTATAAAAGAGGAAAAATCTTCAATAAAATGCATTTTATTACTTATGCTTGGGTATTTCTTGAACCACATCAGCACATCTCTGTTCTTGCATTCCTCTGCTGCCTCCTCTAGCTCTATTCATTCTCTTTTTTTCCCTTTTCTTTTTCCATTGCTCCTCATTCTTTTTCTATGTCAGAAAGAGAGGTTATTTTTCATGATTGATTTTTCTCTTGACATGCAACTGTTCAATGGTTACCTGTCAGGCTTCTTCATTGCATGGCCAGGCCTACCTTGTCAGGTACCTGCTATAATGTGCATAATGTGTAGTTAAATTTAAGTGATGGATATAATGACTCACAAGAAACCAATTTCACCGTAATTCAAGAAGAATATCACAAAGAGCAGTCCTGGCAGTCCCTCAGGAGTGCCTCTCCAATCTCAACTAGTTTGAACCACCACTAGAGAGCAAGGCAGGGAATTCCTTTTATTTCTCCTCCATTCTGAAATGACAACCAAGCTAAATAAATGAGCAATATGAAGCAAATCCCATCCTTGAATATATCTAATACCAAAAGTCAGTAAGAATTGCCTATATTGTCCAAGGAGGAGATTATTTTTGGCCACATGTTATTTTAGGGATTAATTTTGGTGATTACAATTTGTGAAGAGGAAAGCTATGCAAAAGAAAAGATTGTTAGAAGGGTGCCTGTAGGGTATATGCATTATTCTAATCCTTAGGGAAAACACTTCTGTTCTTATTTAAAATCCCCTCTGCAGTGTCACCACATACATTGCTGAGCAGCACTGCCTCCAGCCTGCTGCTGGGAAGTGAAGCCTGCCTGCATCACCCAGAGCAAATGTGGAGTCAATGAGACTTCCAAAATTCACTCACTCGGTAACATTTTTAAGTATTACTAATTCAAAAAAGGAGATGTACTGTCACTTCTCAAAAAAAAGTGTTGCCTGTCTTCAACTGGAATAAATCAGTAAAATGGCACTAGGCTGACATGCTGGCTGAGCATCAGCCTATGGCTTTCAGAAGGACTTGTCTCCTAATTAATAAAGGAGAGCTAAGCTTACATCGCCTACGCTGAACCTGTGTCCGAGCATATCACTTTCTGTGCCACTTAATGTTCACAGACCACAATTGCTTGTCTGAGGTTTTGTGGCTGAAAGACTGATTTTGCTGGGTATTTTCTGCTTGCCTTAATGGTTTTTTTGTTTGTTTTTTAAAGTTTCCAAGTACATGCATCCTTTTTGTTCTACTTTGACATTGACAGTGTTTTGCTTTAATCTGAGCACATAGGAACAAACAACACGATCTGCATAAAACATGTCACCTTTCCCTCCTGAAATTAGTATTCCTCAAAACAAACCAGTATGTTTATATTGCATATAACATCCTAACTATGACAGCCAAAAAAATGGGTACAGTAGGCACACCATTTAAAGCTGATTATATTAATTGCTATTCAAGTCATAGCTGAGATTAATTATTGTGTTTTTGTAGCATGTTCATTAAGATGTTTCCTGATTACTGTTCAGAAGATCGATTACTTGTTACATTTACTGTGTGGTTTCCATGGAGAGACCATCTTTTAGGCTTCAGCGTTTACAAACATACTGAGGCCAGGCAGGGCCATTGAGAAGCAAGGATACGTACACCTGCCGCATTGAGAAGCCATGACATACATCTGCATTAATATCAAGCTTGGAAATTGAAGCCACATAAAGCAGATGTGTGTTTTGAAGTGCCCAAGTCTAAAGATAACAACATAGCCTTAGGCACTGAGGTACCGCCAGTAATTACTGTAAAGAGAAATTAAAAAGCATACAGATAAAATGTCAATTGACAGATTTCTGTGAATAAGGTAAATAATTTACAAAAGAACCCACCTGATTCATTGTTGTACCCTTTGTACAATGTGCAAAAATCCAAGTTTACATTCTTTGAATCTCATAGTTTGAGAACAGTGAGACACAGACTTTGCAGGCAAACAGTGAAGTGTGTGGTGTTTCTCCTAGACACTTATTGTTTTGGGGCAGAAGTGGGAATGTTAGACTTCCTGTGGAAAAAAGAAAGCACAATGTTCCATTTACTAAGTGGAAGATTTTACAGGCATTTGTATATATGTTAGCTCTAAAGGAATTCAAGAATAAATTCAAGTATAACAGATTATGGAATGATTGGATCTGGTGGAGACCAAAGGCAAATGTCAACTGCTAGATTTTCTTTTATGTCCTGTAAGATTCTTGAAATATGTCAAATAATCAGGTGGGTTCTTAGTCCATATTGCCTGACCTGGTCCTCTTTTTTGCCCGAACAACAAACACAGGATCATAAACTACTGTTTACAGTAAGTACAAGACATACTGAATAGAAGGTGAAAAAAAGGATACATAAATCGAAGTGTAGTAATCATAGCTGTTTTACGTAACTGTTTAATATTTTCTTCTTATGAAATGCTAAAATAGTAGGCTGCAAAGTACTGAAGTATTTGTAATTTTTCATTTGGTGTTAGACTTCCTTCATTCATTAACCAATTTTTTTTTATCTTCAGTTATGGGGGAGCTAAAGCATAAAAAAAGGGAAATGTTTAACTGAGTAAAAACTGAGTAAACCAGAGCCTGATAAAAGATTTTAGCAAGCATTCAAGATGGTAGCATCTCTAACAGGAGCTTTAGTTCCCACAAATCTTCTTGGTGGAGCCATTAGAAGTTTCCATCAGCAAGTGTTCAGAAGTCCTGAGTATATGAGGACTCTCTCATTTTTAGCTGTTAGGCTGAGATGCCCTGTTGAATGTTACTGCTTAAATTAAAAGTAAAGAGCGGAGGATACTGGATGTGGTGATCGTAGATATAACACAGCGGCTCAGAAAAAATATTTCGTACCAATTTGTTTTGGCCTCCCACTAAATCTTTACATCCAACAAACAGATTTTTCTGTGAAGTAAAATCTGTCTTAATGCAATGATTACTGCATGTCCACACACAATGGTCCACCCAGTAAGTCAACTGATATTAAAGCTCTCGTTTGACAAACTCCATATGAAACCTACCCGATGGAGTTGCTGAATGCTAGGAAAATACAGACAGTAGCAGTGAATAAAGTTTCCAGACCACTAGTTTGTTTTTCAGTGGAAACATATAAGTCTATCTTGCAGCAAATGCACTCTCTCACAATTCTACTTCTCAACATTCCCATGCTTTTATTTTTAAAAATGGCATGTTAAGTAAAATTACTCAACATTGCATGACAAAAATTAAATCGCAGTCAAGTTCCATTAAAAGCCTGGTATGGTTCACAAACGTGCACTGTTTGTAAGAACATCTTTAGACTTTGGGGAAGAAGAGTGAGGAGAAAAAGCTTTCACATAGAAGTTTCACTAGAAGTTTCACTTTTAGCTGTTCTGCATGAGACGTTCTTGTTCTGGTCTTTACTGCTTGTTTTGTTATTTAGCATAATGGCTAGTAAGATGGAGGAATGAGAGGAAATTATATGGTAGGGAAAATGACTTAATGGTAATTCATTTCTTGTTATCTAGCATTTTTCCATCCCATTTTCTTTATCCATCTTAAGATGGATAAAGATGGTCATCACCTTTTATTTTCTTATGCCTTTCTTTTTGTGTGCAGAATTCTTCCTTGTAGGTAGGCTGCTGTCTTCAGACCAGACACTCAATTCTTTGCTTCACACACAGCAAAATGAAGGGATCATTTTATGTGCATGAATAGTTATGCTATTTGGATTGTGTTAGCACATGTTAAAAAAAAGAAGCTATCAATGAGGAGCCAAGACCTCTGGGAACTCCAAGTAATGCAGGATACTATTACCCTACGCTTTCAGTGCTAATGTTACCATCTCAGGATAACTCCCACTGGTATACACAGGCATTTTTGTGAAGTAGCTTTTCCCCTGATTTTTCCTAGTGAACATATCCGTAGTGATATGACTAAGGATGGATGAAAGGCTATGCAGGTTTCTCAGTTTAATGGTTGCCCTTCTCTGAGGGCATTCACTTCTGGAAATTGGGACCATGACTAAAATAGGGACTATAGGCATGACTGATCAGAAGAGTTATGAGGACAGAAGATTTGATACAAATACTTTTTGCTAGAACATCATGTTCAAGGAAAAGGAAAGGAACTGTAGCCAAATATCTGTCAAAATCAGGAAGAGCACTAAAAAGTAGAAAGGAGAAGGTACTTATTAACTTTGCCTGGTGAAATGCTTGGACCCAATCAGAACCTGCCTCCGGGTGGTACATTCATAATGCCTGGGAAGTGTGACCTTCTGCACGTTCATACAAAATAAGTAGGATCGTATTAACAGTCGTCAATTTTTCAGAGAAAACAACAGGACTCCCAGTATTGCCTTACCATTTAGAAAAAAGACCTGACTATGGTTTCCTGAGGAATGACCTGAAAGAAATGCAGATTAAGGGGAAGAAAAAAAATGGTGTTTTTTTTAAGCTTCAATTACTTTTTGCTCTTCTTCACACTCCTGCTTTGCTGTTTCATACCATTATCACCTCTCTATTTTAGTTTTACCCAGTGTTGCCAACAGTTAGTGATAACTTGTTTCAGAATTTGGTTCTGCTCTCGTCCCCTCCCCCCCAGTAACTTTCCTTTCAGGCTGCTTTCTTGACCAAGAACACAGCTCACAGTCTACCTGCAAAATTGCACAAATAAAGACAGCATTGTCTTGGAGTTGAATTTCTGTAAGCAAGCACTCCTACAGCACTCCAGCCACTGCTTCCATTTATACAGTATTGCATGTTATTCACACAATTAGCTCTCAGAAATAGTTACAGTGCCTTCAGGGAGGTTACTTTGGCAAGTAAATGCTCTCAGCTGTGAAAGAAGAATTCACATTTCATTCTTAGGCTAGAAGGTTTGGAACAAAATCTGTCAATAAATGCTTCCTGTGGAAAGTATTGCTTGAGTGCTGCTCCTCTGTCTGTGAAACTTTACGCTTCTGAAACTGCAGTACCTTTACAAGTAAAAATCCCAATAATAGTAGCAATATCAATTGTGTCTGGTCAGAGAAACAAAACTTAATCTAGTTTGCATGTACTTCAACATCAAAATCTTCAGCTTCTGAGGTCTTAACATTTTTTCAGAGAAAACCATTTTTAATTAAAGATACTCCAGTAAAGCCTAATATATATTTGAGGATTTAATTTCCTAACTTTTTGGTCTACCACAGCGTTAATCAAGTCACAGAAGTTATTTCCATTTTATCCTGACTTAAACAGATTTTCCCACAGCATTTCATTAAAGAAAGTAAGCAACATAGTCCAGATTTTATCTACGTTTTCACAGCACTAAAGAATAAATGCATATTTCTAGGGAGACTTTATTCAGCCATTATTGATATGATCCAGGAGACTAAAGACAATCTCCCCTCAAGCTCTGGAATAGTTTAGAGATGTAGCACAGAATCTGCTTTGCATGTAACTACTTTCACAGTACGTCATGCAACAGTGGAAAAACATGATTTTCCTCTAAAATTGAAAAAGAGATTGTTCTGAAATAAAGAAATTGTATTTGTCCTTACAAGTACTTGGTTTGTCTTGGACAATTGCAAAAATTAAGCAAGCCTTTCTATGTCTTCCTTAGTCTTTTCATGCTTTCTGTCTTTAAAATACTTTAAAGGGCAACAGTAGTGTAAGTCAAATGGTGAAAAAGTACCCAAAGGATTTATTTTGGTTTTTGAGTTCTTAGACAAATTAGAAGGACATTCTGTGTATTCCTAACTTAAACTCATTCGATGAATTCCTTTAAATGTCATACTTCATAATTGGTTTTTTTTTTTTTTTTAAGTGCTGATATAAGGTCATAAGTCCAGTGATAAAATACTTCAAACAATGAAACAGTGGGAGAGAAAAGTGATAAAGTCCAGTGATAAAATACTTCAAACAATGAAACAGTGGGAGAGAAGTCTTCATCTGAGATGACTGGGGGGGTACATCACTTATCCCCGTAGTGCCGTTCTTTTAACCCTTTCAATTATTTACCCTTACGAGATTGATTATACTCACAGTATCCAGATTTAATGCAGTGTGTCCCTTTTTTCTTTTCCCCCTGCCATTTATTTTGGGAACACTTCAACATCATGGACCCTTGCTGCTGTTTGCATATTTCAGTGTCTTGGAGCAAATCCGCTTCAATTTTAACTTGTGCAAAGATTTCCACAGGCTTTAGTGGGAATTAAGAGGGACACATGAAGGATCTGTCCAGACCAAATGGAAGAGAAGCAGCACCAAACACCTGTAAAGACCCAACCTACCCATTTTGCTTTGCACTGCTTCCTTGAACATTCCTCCTCCTGACATACTCATGATTGCAGGTCATGGCTGTTCTGCTGCCTGACTAGAAACCTTCTCCAAGGCAGGGGAACAAGTGAACACCAGAGCTTCAAAGAGTAGCGCACGACAGCACATCATCATGACAGCAACAAAAGAGCAACGAGCTCTTGGCAAAATAATAATACTGACAATCAGATCTATCAAAATGCTGTCAAGACTGGAAATGCCTTATGGCAGCACCTCTCAGCAGGCTGTTGGTCTAGGACCACTCTGTGACTTCCTACTGCAGTAGAAAAGTGTAAACAAATAGTAATTAATATGTAGCACAACCCAACAGAAAGACTTTCTTATTTCTCTGTTTAGCTTAAACCATTATATTAATCCTATTATGGTAACTAAACCATAAACATTTTATAGAGATTATGGTAAGTCTCAGTGTAATCGTCTCCAGAATCAAAACTGGACATGAGTTGGCCATCTCCTGAACTACAAATAGGAGCAAATAGCAGGATTGGGCATTCTGAATTTAAACTCTATCTTTGATGCGTAATTCACTTGCTAGTGACAAATGTTGGCTATTAAGTACAAAATCAGAATTTGAGCATCATTTTTACAGATTTTGTCCTAAGTCTTCCAGAGAGTGATGAGCATCATTATTGTACATTGTTGCTAGCCAGAACCTCAACTGTCTATTTTAATCCATTTATCACTTGTATATACATTGGCCTAAGCCATACTGCTATAGACTGCCAATAAAGCCATGCATTTGTAGGTGATACTGAAAAAACAGTAACTCATTCATAGTGGTGACTGGCAAATATCAAGCATCTTAACTGAAGGTGCCCTGAAGGACTTCTGGCCTGCAGTGTAATTTAATTAAGATATCCTAGTGATAGCAATTATATCATCTATGACAGCTATTCTGTTATAAAGCATTTCTTTAATTAACAAAAGGTGATACCTGAGAAGGCAGCACTGCTATGAACCATGGTTTACACTCAGAGAAACACAATTGTTATTCATGTTTACTCATGTCATACATTTGTTTTTCTGCCTTTTTATCTGCCTTTCTCTGTCTAGCCTACATTGAGAGCATTTGCAGGATAACCCAGATAAACCACACACATCAGTCTCTGCCTGCTCACTCAGATAGTGTTTCTTTTGTATCATTCTTCTGTATCATATCTTTTTGTATGGCTTTCTGTTTATCCGTAAGAAACTAAAGCTTTGCCTGCTAACATAGCAGGAATTCCTTGAAAATTATAGGGATCATGTTCAGTTCTTCTGTTAACAGAAGGAAAAGTGTTGAATAACTTGGGAGTGAGTGGACAATTAGGCTAGCCCAAGCTGAAAAAGACAGTGCTGTGGTTGTAGCTGTGGTAATCTCACCCATACTGAGTGCAAGTCACTTGCCTGCTCTGGCATCAGGGGCAGATCAGCTGATGGCAAACCAGGACAGCTTCTGAGAAGTGTGATGCATGTGGAGCTATAAGCTGTTGGAATGTGACAGGATGATCTGAGACCTCATAAATACTCGGATACCTCCTGGGGCTTTCATTCTATTGCCTCTCAAGTTTTATTCAGTAAGAACATCTGTTGATTTCAATGAATTCTTGACTAGGAATTAAATGAATTGAATCCAAGGATAGGATTCATTGAAAGGAACTTCAGAGAATTTCCATAAAATCATGAAGTCATAATAAAATATTTTCTGTGGCATAAGGCTATTTTATAACATAATAAATATTTAAATATCTCTTCATATATTCAATATACTCACAATTTGAAAGGATTTTCTTCTTACATGCCCACGGATAGCAGACACTCTGAAGTTCCTGGTTTTGAGCATCATAGTCAAACTGTTGGCATTAGCCAGGTTTCCAGTCATCCATGCGTATATATATACAGTCAGTTTCTCCAGCCTGGGAGAGTACAGAACACTGTAAGAGAGCGTTATGTCAGAGTTAAAGCTATTTGCAAAGTGAAATATTTATTTTTGGACTTTAAAGTTGCCAACTCTTAATTCTGCAAAATAGTGCTTCCAAAATTAAGTCTAGAAAAGCAGTCTAGGAAATATTGGCACTTTAGAAAGCTTTACTTTCTAGGCATTATGTCAGATGGAGGAATTGATTTTATAATCTAAAGCTAGTCAGTACTGTGTTCCAAAATACATACAGATAAGTATAGAGATATAGATGGTGATAATCACGAATGTTTGGTAGGAGACAGGAGATAAACATTTTTTTTTAAATACCTTCAATGACAAAGACAAGTAACTCTCAGCTTGCTTGTCAAATAAATTACAGTAATAAACCATCTTAAATTGTTCACAGCGACATACTAAGGTTATTAAAATCAAAGATAATCTAACAGGGTTGCATTCTTCTGTATTTTTTAATTGTTGGCCAACTTTTGAATTTCCAAGTGCCAAACATAAAGTATTATTTATCGAACTAATGTATTCAAATGCTGCATAACAAAATTCACAAACATAATCTCAAATCCATTTAAAATTTAGAGCCCAATGTTGACTTTGGTTACCAGCTAGAACTTAGGGATATTTTCCATTGATTTCACTGCAGCACATGCCCAATCAAAAATTAGGAGAAATGAAAAAAATCTAAGGGCATAAATCTTTTGAAGTTACTTTTTTTTTTAAATGAACACATCACACATAGCCATGCTGAGCAGGGTGATTTTGTATGCTGTCTTAAAGGTCATCATTACCAGCAGAGCTATGCCACTTCCTACCCTTAACATCCTTTTATTTGGGCCTGAATGTACTCACATGGTATATGCCAGGTGTTTCTTGTTTTATATAAAAAAATATCTGACAAAACATAAATGCTGCATATCTTTAAAGAAGCACATTGCTTTTGTTCATGGCATAGCACAGCCCCAAATTCTGCATCTGAGGAAAGACTACTCCACTTTCTCTAAGGGCTTTTGGTTTTGCACCCTTATAAATAGTGGCTCACTTTGTGGACAGCTGTTTCTCATTCTAATGTACTATGTACTTTACATAGCTCTTCTAGTACAAACTGGGAGCTAAAAGTCCCTTAAAAGATAAATTCTGGAAGGCACTATGTGGCTTAAATTGCAGAATAACTGCAGGAATGCAGTGAGGCACATCCATCACCATAGTCATGCTACTCCATGCTTTCCTGGTTCTGGGTGCTGCACAGCCCCACTACGAGAGCCTCTCGCCTCAGAGGTGCACTGAGCCTTGCAGGGCTGATGGGGCCATCGTGTCCTCAGCAAGGGCTGCAGGAGCCGGACATCCCCAGGTGTTCCCACCCAGACCATCCCTGTCCCAGAGTTGTGCAGCCAGGGGCTGGTGGCTGCTGCAAGCTTTTGACCTTTCCTGTAGGACACCAAGCTGCAAGTCACCCAGCCTGTCAGAAAGGAGTTCTACAGCCAACCAGCAAGTCATTAAACAGCTTTTCTACTCAAAAACAGTAAAACAGACAGATGGGCTGGGAATGAGGAAATAGAATTTTTCAGATTTCAAATGGCAGCAGTTAATTGCATTACTTTATCTGAGGTGTTTCGCTTTATCACGTCTTCTGCAAGACAAGACTGATGGGTGGAACTGATAGGGAACATAATATGCTGTAATTTATTACTTTGCATGGTGGTGCAGAGAGGGGAGCCTACTCAGAGCTTCTGTTATCAGCTTACTCTAATGCATTGTAATGTGTTAGGATAAAAGGAATCCCTGCCCTTAAAGTATACCTTCAGGCATCCTAGCAGGCAGTTGTAGAAAGTCTATTTCTTCCACTATAGAAAAATTACATGTAGTCTCTTCTTGTTCAGAGCTTCCCATACCTACTGCCTAACCAAAAGTGATGTATTTTTTAGGATGTATTCACACTACATTTGCCTTGAGTGGCAATAGTCCCATCCAGCCACATGCAGACAGGCTTAGCCCTGACGGAGGCTAACAACACAGGCACAGAAGCAGCAGCAGCACACGCATACAGGGCAGGAGCCTGGCTGTGCCAGGCAGCACCAGCGCTTGCAGGGGTACTCAAGCTGAAGAACTGATGCCAGCACCAAGTGTGTGGCAGTGATTCATTGCTAAAACAGAGCAGAGGTTGGAAATGCAGCCTCACATTGTATGGTCCTCCCACAGCTCTACCATAGAAGAAGGCTTTTCATTTCCAGATTCGAATCACTTCCCAGTAAACTCAATAAGCAGATTTGGCTCGCCTGAAGGAAGTTGTGTGCTACACTTACAGTGATGTGCTAAGTGGAACTATTACGTATTGTATCCCAGACATTTCTTGCATTTGGAGGTGCTCGTGTATTTCAGAGGGAAGATTCTTTTCAGGCTTGGGAAGTCAGTGTCATTTGGGATGGTAATTGAAGCCTGGTGACCTGGTTTTATCTCCACTTCCCGCTGGTCTGAGTCCCCTGCTTGAGGCAGCAGGGCCCAAATGTAGCAGCAGGGATAATGCGAGATTCACAGCTCTGCCTCTGCATGGGGCAGGAGCAGCTACTTCTGTTGTTCCTGCCCTGCAATCTGCCCATTGGGATTTGCATGATGAAATACGTTTTGCAAATGGCAGGCTGTTAGGAGTCTCTGCAACCACATCATATCTCCAAATTTACACTTCTGGTAACAGTCTTAGTACAGATTACTTTAGGAAATTATTGTATATTTTTCAGAGATTTACCCCTATTTCTGTTTGTAGATATACATAATAAAGGAAATTACATGACAATCTCCAGCACATACATGAATAAATTACCAGCTTATCATAAAGTTTGCTACCTTTCCTCCAAAGATGCTGTACATTTTGATTGAGTTACTTACATTGCTGTGTTACACTAATGTGGACTTGATGAGTGTCTTCATTTTCTTTCAAAGCACTATGTGCTATAATCTGAATGTACAGAGATGTTGCACAATTCATTGTGCATACCAGTACAACATCCCTTCACCATATAATGAAATTCAACATTTAATTTTTTTTCTCTAAGAAGTGCAGATTATGAAAGTATACACTATGACTCATTAAAAACATTTTTTCATCTTGACAAATAAATGAAGGCAAAACAACGTAGCTCATCTTTTAGGAGAAATGAAATGAAATTGAATTTCACTTACAATTTTCATTTTTGTTTATGTTACTTTTCCTTCTTCCTTCCTGTGGTTCACATACACACAAGCATCCTCTGAGTCTTGGAAATTCTGTGAAAATAATGATCAAATACACCAAGAACAATTGCAGATTCTTTGGCAATAGAAAAAGTATCTGCTTTTTTAATATAGTAAAAGCAATGTTTCTGCATAACATCAGCAATTCTAATTGCGGTTTTGACATTCAGTGTTAATCTCCTGGCTCTAAAGCTTATTAAAAATGGCAGTAGGTGCAGTGGTAATACAAGAGCAGGTCAGAAATTCTGAAAAAAAATACTGACATTGAGAATCAGAAATACAATTACAGTTAATACAGAAATACAATTTTGCATGAAAACCACAGGCATAAAATCAATAATACTCAGGAGTGGGATGAATAGCACCCACGGATGCAGGCAGTCCCAGAAGTGCAGCTGAGACATTCCCAACAAGAATTTCTCCCTTTTAGTTCCTTTTATTTGTTCCCTGCCCCTGTACTTCCTTTTCTCTATGGCATTAGTCAGAAAATTAGGACAAAGACAAAAATTTCTCTCAGGAGAAAAAAGGCCGGTGAGGTAAGGGAAAGGGTCTGTTCCTGGCTTAACCAGTGCTCGTCTGAGCACTCATTACTTCACCTCTGTGGCTGCTCTTCCCCAGCTGTAACTTTGCAGGCAGCTGAACACTACAAATCATTTGGAGATCTATAGCTAGAAAGTTATATGCAAAACTAAATATCATACTAAAATAAGGATTTAAGAACTTTTTTCTGTAACTAAGTAACAATTTTGCTAGCCTCACTCATACCAAAAAAATGCTACGTGCTATTGCATGAATAGCCCATTGAAATTGGAATGAGTACACAGAATAAGGACAATCACTTATGGGGAAAGACAACCTGACTTGGTGTAGCAAAACTGTCTACTTTCAATTATGCCAAAGTAAAAGATGATTATTTGAAGAATTAACTATTGAATTGCACTCAGCACTTGCCTCATCGTAAAGATTAATAAATAACTTACTTAGCTGGTGTGTATCATGAATGTACATATTATTCAGTGTGGTCTTTGCAAGCATTTCATTGGATCATCTGAGAAGATGACTTTCTTTTTGGAAAAAAAAGAAAAAAACAAAACGGAGACATGCCCTGTCATGGTTTGCATCACATTTGGTAAACAAGCTATTTAACTATTGCAGCTACTTGGGAACACTCTACAGCAGCCTTAAGTCTCCTACAGAGGAAGCAGGAATTATTCCTCAAAAATTAATGCCAACTGTGGTTTGTGACAAGCAACCATTAGTGAATACCATGGAGGATTTGGTATCCTTCTGCTCATTGTCTTGCCATATTTTATACTTAAACACTCCACATATTTTGAAGAGTTGACATGAACATGTGTTGTAGTTTCTCATTTAGGCAATAGGGTAGCATCTTTCAAGTTGGCAGGAGTTAAGAATGAGAAATGTTAAGAGATGTTCTCTTAAGGTTAATACTTAACTAGCTTTAAGACATTTCTTATCTGTGTTTGAGTTTTATTTCCCTTTTTGATTTTCTTGTACAGGGACTTGTGTTTCAGTGCATGAAAATCGTTTTGTATAAACTTCATGTCAATCAGCATACCTTGATGCAACATTTTGTTATATCAATCTTCATCATGACAGTTCACCACTATTGAGAGTGAAATGTGAAACCTACGATCACAATGAGATAATGTAATGCGCCTTCCACCATAATCAGCTGTTCTTTCAAGGTGTAACATATTCCTCAGTTCCAGAACTCTTTCACTCTTAAGACAGACTAGATTTTTCAGATGAAGCTTCAGATGAAGCAAAGAAAAGCAGTCCTCTCTGCATGCATACAGAGAGGAAAAAGTACTGACTACAGAAAATAGCAGAATTCTTTATACCGGAATTTAGATCACAGAATTTGCAAAAGAAACATCCTCAGTGCAGACCTCAGCAGAGTTCGGTGGTACTATGTTTACATTTGTGGTAAAGAACCCCAATTTGCTGTCCTAAGTCCTGCTATTCTTTGGAAGGGTAAAATCCTAATGATGCCTTGAGGCAACATATGTAATGAAAGTAATTTTGCTGAGACAGAACTAGTTGCACCCAAGACCAGTTCACATTTGTAACCCCCAGAAGAGTCTTTCACAGGATAAATATCACTTGCACATTCAAGTAGCTATCGGTATAAATGTAAGTGATCTTTTTACTGATAAGCACAAATGTGCCAGAACAGACAATTTGGCTCTCGGTTCACAATTTAGGGTGCATTTTCATGTTGCCCTTAAGCCAGTCAGTCTATCTACATTGCTTCACTTCTGCCCCCAGCTGTTACATCCCTTCAGACTTTCATGTAGCCAAGCAGTACATCAGATCAGAGACTTGATTCAATGGAAAACAGATCAGGAAAAGATACACTTGCTTTCCAGAGACTTCAGTCCTCTCATCCTGTTCACCATACAGCAGCATAATCGCTAGGCACAAAGGTGACAGTCACAACTGGTGGTAAAAAGGTGGGGAGTCTCCAAGTTGGTAGAAAATTTGTCCTTGGAGACCTTCAGCTCACCAGTATAGGGAAGGGACTGAGCAAGCAGCCTGAGGCAGCGGTGGTACCAACAGCAAAGGTACTGCTCTGAAGAAAGGAGGATTTTCCAGTGGATCCACTGATAAGTGCCAGATTCTAAAGAAAAATTGCACAATATAATTTTTTTTTCCCCAAGATTTCCCTTACCATCCAACCCTGCAACTTAAAAAAGCTAAGTTTGTGCTGCTTTAAATAGCCTTTTTCTAACTTAGTGTTCAATTACCTGTAGTGTCTGGAGGCTCTTTCTCTGTTTTGCTGCAAGGAAAAGGTAGGGCCACAAGCAAGCTACTGGCTGCAAGGCACCTGCAGCCCAGGGTCCTCCCTGTGCACGTGTGCAACCATACACCACCCTTGCAAATGCAACCTTCAAAACATCTAGTGTGCAAAACATTTTAAACTATACAATAGGACTCTGTAACTGCAATTTGCAATTCACTGAATCTGAAAATTGGCAAATTATTAAGCACTAATCATAAAGCATATTACCTATCATGTTGTTCAGTGAGCCAAGCCAAGCATGCAGCTTGAGCTATTGTATGAACCACAGGTAAAAGCATTAGTTACTTTTAAATGCTCCTAGTGGGGCATCAGCATTTCAGACTTTCATTACCTAGTTAGAACCTGCATGGAATTCAAAAATACAGAGATTAAGTGGCTGTCATCCTAAATTTGTTTCCTTCGTCTTTATAGCAACAGCCTGTGCTGAACTTTTCTTGTTACTTTATATTTAGGTATGATAGGAACAAACAAAAAGTCCTGTTTATGAATTTTTTCCTATTTTGCATTACACATTATTTGATTCTGCTTATGTAAAATACTTCTGAAGTTTTAATTGATTATGACAGTCTTCAGTTCCATCTAAGTTGGATTGTGTACAACAGCTGCATGCTATTAAGAAGTTGTGACAGTTTCAATGGACTGTCAGCTAATTCTTGACGCTACATTAATGGGTTACATAGTGTTTTAGAAGCCTTCTAGATTGAAAAATAACACAGCAAAAACACAGGTTTTTTGCTCATTTTTCTGAATAAAAAAACACAAGCAGCATTAAACTATACGTGGCAATTTGATGATGGAAAGTTTTAGTTCAGGCACATTATGGACTGAAGACTTTTAAACTGCATGCAAGTCTGTACTGTCACATACAAAAATCTTACCATAATATAAGTAACAAGTGAGACCTTGGTGAAAAGTTTTAATTCCTTTTCAAATACAGACACAAACATTATGATAATTGTCTCCTTTTATGATCTATGTAGTTTTCATTTAACTTATTACAAAACTCAATGCTCATTTCTCAATACCGCTCCAGTTTTTGTTTCGACACTGCTCATTTTTAACTTCACAGAGAAGTCAATAAATAAACAACTGTTTTTCAGAACTGTGATGCATGTTCTATGTAAAAAGCCATTGAAGATGCCTTTTCTGAAATTAGTGCAAGGTAATGTTGCACTGAACATCACATAGTGGCTCTTCAGTGAAGCAACACATCCCCCTCTTCTGCTCACTTCATTTGATTCACACAGAGATCAAGCTAAAGTTCTTGGCCTGTTTCTGAAAGTACTCAATTGCAAGGACTCCTGATATCAGTACCTCGCATGAGCCTCCACAGATGTTACCCAAGAGCTGTCCTCCAGGAAGAGGAGGAAACCCTTCCACAGGGGCCACAGGGATAGGAGATGGAACTTTCTCAGGAACCAGTGAGAAAGCTCAGAGCCATCTTTTGCAGAAGACACAGCCATCACATCACAGCTGTCTCCACAACTTGCCAGGCATATTTCTTCAGTTTGTCTGTATGAAATAAAAATGACAGAGTAGTTATTTTGCATCATCTACCAGGAAAAAACCTCACAGTATTCACACGCATCTGGCAGAGAGAAAGCACCAGCTGAGCATGGCTTACAGCAATCATCCACCCTGCCCGAGAGGATCTTGTAGTCCACCCATGCCCACATGGCACAGCGGCCCACACAATACTCATACCATAAGGTTTCCTGAAGTTTTTCCCAACGCAAAATCTCTATGCTTCCTTGATTTTAATCTCATACTCAACTAGTCTAGATCTGCTTCACCGTTGCCTAGAGCAAGCTGTGGATTCCATCTCCTTAGTCATGGCACATCCTCACACAGCTGCTGGAATGCAACACCTGCAAGGAAAGGAGCACCTTCACCAGCTGTGCTCTCATGGATGGGTGCCATCTCCCATAGCCAGGAGTCCCAGAAGACCTGTTAGCAGCCCCCAATACAGCAAGGACTGGACCAGAGTCACCCAGACAGTCAGATTAGAAGCAGCAAAAGAAATATCTACAACACAAGCCTAAAAGCCACCCAGGAGGAAGAACTAGATAAGCACCCTGACCTGAGTTTAAATAGGGCTTGTCCGGGGGCTCAGGTGGGGATGGTCAAGGTCGTTAAGGCCTGATGGGGAACACCTTGCCCTCACAGAACATTTCTCAGTCTTTCTGCCATACATAGATGTCACTTATGAACTGAAATTCTGATCACAGTAATTTCTAACAGAAAAAAAAAAAAGATATTTTCTTAGTGTTCCCAGCACCCTAATTCCCCCTGCCACCACCAAGACAGCCTGATGTCTCAGTTTTAACAATGCCCCTGTTCCCTCTGTGATCCACCATGATAAGTGAGACCATCCCTCAGTAAGACCACACTACCTTGCCTTTGCATTGCTGTTCTTTATGCAGGGATGGCGCATTTTAACAGCAGAACTCTAGCCAGCTCATTTTTTCACTTTCTCCCCCGGTGGCTCCCTTTCTAAATTCAGAGATAATCCAAAAATAATGAGCACGATGAGGTCTGTATCAGACCACTGAAAGCGAAATGAAGAGCACCTTTTCCCGCCGGGTCCCCTACAGGGCAGCAGAATGGCTGCGTGAGCCAACCTGACAGAAACACATTGAGAGAGCTGAGCAGGCCCATAGCAATCCATGTCCTGTGCTACTGTGTCTGAGAAGGGCTCTGATAGATGGGCTGGCGTTGCCAGGACAGGTGCCAGTATCCTGATAGGAATAGATTCCATCTCCTGTGATTTCAGTTTCTCAAACCCAAATATATATCCAGCGTATAAAGAAACTTAGATTTTCTTGGAACTGTTGTCATATTTTTTAGCCAGAGCTTAGCATGATGAAGTCCCGGTACTGTGCACCTCATGACATTACAAAAGCTATAAATAGGGAAGTGATTACCTTGCCAGATACCTGCTGATAGAAAACACCAATATTGAGCTTCTCAAGCAACAAAAATACACTCAGGTCAGTGCCTGTAGATCTGCCAAAAAGTACCATTAATTCCAGAATCACCAACTGGTCAAAATAACATCAGCAAGGTTGGCAACACAAATACAGCCTCAGAGCATAAAATTATCAACTGTGAATGAGCAGGCTTTTTTACCCACAAAAAGTGGGTCATTATTTCAGAGGAAACAAAAATCCATTAGCCTAGAAAAGTAATTCGAAGAGCATTTCAGAAAAATGTATCTTGAAAAATCAAAAAGAAATAATGTAGTGATAGGAATTAAGTGCCTTTTCAAATGTGATCATATAATATCAACGGTGAGATGGTAGTAGTTTTGTTAAATCTCTCAATAATTCTCGTGTGAACAAGAAAATTCCAGAAGCCTAAACAGATTCAGAAGATACAGTTTGTTTCCTCTTTTTATCATGCAAGTTATGCCTTGTTAGACATCAAGGAAGGGCCATAGGAAGAGGAAAATAGAGTCTTCCCTAAATGACAATACAAATTTTTAAATGTTTCTCCTATGATATATTTTCAGTTCCTTGTATTGGAGAGAGGCATGATCTAATAATAATAATAATCTGAGAGCTACTCTGGGTACCAGGAATGCCTTGAGGTGATACACCATAAGGCTGTGGGAGAAAGTGCAGTATAATCAGGGTTCAGAGAGCTCATCATCCAAAGGTGTTTCTTTCTAATTCTGAGCTATATATAAATTTGGGATAGGATCCCTACCTCATGGAGCTATTGTCATGAAGATTAATTAGGCCTATGTTTCACAAGACAAAGTGCCATATCTTCAGAGACTAAAGTGTCTTTTAAAAAAATTGGGCTTTTAAGGGTCTTCTTACACTGAGTTTGTTTCAGGACCAGGGCCATAATCTGCAGTGTATTTTAAAGCGTAAAAGTGCACAAAGTTGTTAAGTATTATTATTTATTTTTGGCCAGTCACATCCTCCCTTGTTTAATCTTTTTGTCTTCCCAGAAGTTATTGATTTAAACATTCTTTTATTTTCTTTTTGCTGGTTTTGGCAAATTCACAGTGTGCAGCCTGCAGCTCAGAGTTCAAAGTGCTTGTCTGACCATCCAAATGCCTCTCACTTGGGAGCTCTGTGAGAACATCAAATCTTCCACTGAGACTTTAGCACTTTTTCTTTTTTAACTTAAATCACTTTAACTTAAAATGCTGTCACTGCAGTGATGAAAGGCTATTGATGGTAAAATGTTCTTGTCTGCAGCCATCCCAATCTTCATCACAACAATAATTCTGCAGACATTGACCAAGATACTCTCAAACCAGCTAATGGATGTAGTGAGTCTGACAACATAAATTATTATGCGACAGATTCTATGCCTTGCCAAGGCAAATACTGCCTATTTGCCCTGAGAAGGAGGACTCCTAATGAGTAGTATCTCCCGTTAATGTTTTCATAATCTGGCTGTGTCATAGTAAACACCTAACTCCCATATAGAAATCATATGGAAAATGTAAGCATTAGAGCAACTGTTGCTGTCAGTTATTGCTGTCTAATTAGTCATCTGCAATGTACCACATGGTACCAAGTGGAATACTTGTAGTGCTCGTTTGGAAAGGAAAGCAGAAAGACACTATTATTTCCAAAAGTGTGACTTCAGTGCAGTAATTTACTGCACAAGCTCACTCCACGTTTGATTCACACTGTATTTATTTCTTGTCTAATGCATCTGAGCTAACTACCTTGAGGCAGCAATATAAAAATCAGTTGGTGTGACTTGCTTCTTGAAAATTTATTTTGCTCCTTCTTAAAATCTTGGCCTGTGTGACCTCACCTGCCTTCACCAGTTTGAAAATTCAAGTTATAATCCTCTGCAGGGATTTAGCCAGGTGTCTATTACAGCATGTAATCTGTGATACAGCTTCCAATATTCATGCTGAAGAAAGGTTAAGCCTCCCGTCTTTGTTCCTGAGTAAAAAAGTCCATGAGGTGTTAGTGTGGACAGGAAGCAGATTGAAAGAAGCAACATCTTCAATCAAGCCCTAAGCCTGTGTATATGCCACTGAAGGGTCTCTGTGATGGAGGCTTCAGCTGAGAGGCAGCGATCAGATTTTAACCCTTGAACAGGAGCTGCAGCACCATTGCCGACTGCCCTGTTGATATTCAAAGGTCACACTACCACTAGATGTCTGTTTCTAACCTAAATCCTTACCCGAGGGTCACCATCCCGTTTGTCACCAAGTTGTGCCCACAAGTAGGCCTGCTTAGACACCTCAGCAGCACAGGTGGGCCCCGTCCTGCAGCACCCCTTGCACCACTCTGAGCACCTCTCACAAAATGCAAGCTCACTGACGCAGGTATTCTGTGTAAACACAAACTAAATTCACCTGCTTGAGGGGAAACACTCCTGGGACCAGTCAGTCCTAGTCAGCAGCTTCTCAGATAACTGCTTTTTTCAGCTGGACGGGGTCAAACCGTGTGATACAGCCACAGGCCCTTGGGCTGCAGGGTTGCGCCTGCAAACAGGCACTTCCGAAAGCCCAGCCTTCTGGACTATGGTGGTAGTGCTTTGGGAAATACTTCAAATTTCGTAGGTGACGCAAATAAAATAATAGCAAGTTACTTTGACTGCTTGCAAGGAGCTATTTAATACCAATGCCCAATTACTGTAAAGCAAAACAGTGGTTTTCTTCTAGCTGGCAGTGGTGTTGGGAAGCCTCAGCAACCCTTTATGCTAATTGTCAGTGAAGTGTTTAGAAGTATTTATTAGTGTTTAATTATTTAGAAATCTCTTAATGATGTAAATATAATTTTTAAAAGTTATAAATATTTTCCACCTTTTCCAGCTGAAAAGCTGCTGCTTGGAGGACATAAATTAAGATTTACAGCTGCCTGCTGGTCACAAAATTACTTACTGCTGCAAATGCTCTGGTCATTTAGATGTTCTCACCACAGAATGTGCTTAGTTTTCACAAATGAGGGTAAAGTTTCTCTGTTGTATTCATTTTACTGAGATAGAGGTCTTATAGAGGGTTATCATAGAGATGAAGACATTAAAACACATAACTAATCCCAGTTAAATGAATTGTTTTCACACTAACATGTACTAAGAAACTCTCATGTAGACACCTTTACACTACTTCAGTAATGTAAATATGACTTAACATATAAACTACATTTAAGATTAATTAGAAACCATTTAAAGACAAGTCATGTGCAGAAAAAAAAAGAATCTGACTCTAAGCCTCTGAAGCAATAGCCAAAACTATATCCATGAATACCATTCCACTGGGCAGACAGGAACTTATCTAATTTTATAATTTATNTTACATTGGCTTTTTCTTTTTCCCTAGTTTCCTCTTCAAAATACTGAACCTCACACAGGTTATTTTGGTGTCATCAAACCATTCATCCCCTTGAAGAGAACTGAGTGCTATAAAATTAAAAGAATCTTTCCATTTATTGGGGAAGAAATGCCCAAAGCTTTCTACCTGGAGTCTCATTTGCAGTGCTTTCCTTCCAGCATGGTTTCAGCGCAGAATCGTGCCACTGATGCTATTGCTGATAGCAGATTCAGGTGTGGTGCCATGCTGTCATCCTGACCTGCATCTCACTGTGCTCTGCCATTAACTGGAGTAGTGCCATCTTTCCCCAAAAGTTTTGTGCCCACAGAGATATAGAGCACCATTCACAAGCAAGCAAATGCTAATTTTTAGCATTCACTGTGCCTACACAATCTGTGTTACTCACTCAGAGTCACATAACATGCCTCCTCATGTACCCAGGGACTCAGAGCATTTAGGTTTAGTTTACGACACAAACCATTACAGCCTTACTGTCTGCTTGTGCTGTAGGAAACCAAAGCCATCCCTCAGCAATGCTTAACATGTCTTGCTACCCAATAGCATTTATTTACTCCGTTTCAATAGCCATGACCTCCCGATGATGTGACTTTTGCCAAAAAGATGACAGAAGCATATACATTATAGGTATGCAGACAGCTTCATGGGACAGTCACTGAAGTAACTGCATTTTTCTAGTGAACTTCAGAACGGTGTGCCTTACGTAACTGAGCATTTTCTGCAAAATTTGGACTCAAGTCTATTCAAAGTGTATGGCACTTTGCAGATCTCACAATGTGTGTACTTTTCCTAAGGAAATCAAAAGGCCTAAGTAAGGTGGCAAGTCATTGCATTCGTGTCTCATATATTAAATTGAGCTAAGGAACAAAAAAATCAGTCTTATCTGTTCTGCTTGAAGTTATTTTGATTTTGATTTTCGCTGTTTTATTCAAAAGGAAGACATAGGAATAGTAACTATGAGCTTGAAATCAGGAAAACTGTGACAGGAACTTATTATAAACACATTTTAAAGAATATTTTCAGTTACAGCAGCATGTTTTGAATCTTTCCCTTTAATGAGTACTGTTCTGCTTTTTAAATAACACTTTTTTCTTAACTTCAAGTCCCATTGAATTGTTCAAAGTTTTGGGATTCAGCTGTATTAATGGGAAAGAGAGAGTGTCAGGACAAACATATTTCCCTGTGCAGGGAAGAGGAAGTTGCCTGTGGGAAGGTCAAAGTGAGTGCTTAAGTCGTTTTTCTTATGTTTCATGGGAGTACGCCAAGGGGCAGAGCAGTGACCAAGGTGGAAACATATTTGAAGCTCATTTCACACGCTGGATGGCACTGAACAGCCTCATTGCCCTGAAGCCTTGAGATGGAGAGAAGGAATAACTGTAATTATAAGAAAAGAAAAGGTTGATCATCATATCAAGGCATGTTCTTTTATCAGGGTAGGCGAGGAGAACTCTAATTAATGACAATCACAGCTGCAGTTATGTCCATATTCAGCACATATACAGACGTGTGCAACCTTTCCATAAGCAGTGCAGACCATCAGTGAAAAAAAGCATAGCTTCTTCCACAGTCCATACTGAACGCAGAGAAAGATACAGAGCAGCGATTGTTCTCTGAAACAGATGCAGAACGAACAAACTGCAAAATATTAATGCACTGTTGAAAGTCTAAATTAAATGAATGTGATCCAGTGCATTCTAAAGGGTCTGACATCTTGGCAACTGCTGCAAGATATCCCCAATCTCTAGACAAAATAGCCTTTGTGAAAGAGTATAAGATTGTAGTGTGCAAGCTAATGCATCAAAAGGCCAGGAAGAGAATAATTCACTTTCACCTTGCTACAGAGGACAAGTAGCAGTAAAAGCTGTGCGTTATTGGCAAGCTCTTTTTGTCGCTGTTTTTAACTCAACCCACAGTTCAGACCTCCAGCCACCTCGGCGGCATTCCAACTGCAGCTGCTGACATCTCCCACCTAATCAAGAGGTGGATTATCTTGTCCTGATAAACTGGAGCCCTGTGCCTCATGAGAAGTCTTTCCTGAAGTAGTTTTCTACCCTGTAATAAGGTGGCAGAAGTCTGAATCAACCTTGTGGTGCACTGGTTTTTCTAATAACTTTTGGTGGAGAGTGTCAGTGTTTTAAGGAAAGACAGTGCTAGGCTGGGACCACAGTTAAGCATGCTTCATTTCACACCTGCCTGAAAGGGAACATGAGGTTGTACTGCTTATTGTTTCATCAGAGTGCGTAGGTGTTATACTGCTGACTTCAATAATGTTGACCTAAAAATTACTTCTTTTATGAATGGAACCCTTGAGGAACATGCTTTAAAAAGAAATTCTCTTGTTTCTTGAATCTTTCTAAGAAGAATCAGTTACTGAGCTGTTAGACACTTGCTTGTTCCTGGTCTTTTGTGACTAATTATCTCACTCCCCTCCCTGCTACCAAAATCTTGCCACATAAGCCCAATACTAGGGTAAATGAATTAATTTCTTTCTCTAAAATATACTGAGGAAAATGTATACATCACAGAAGTGAAGGTGCTGTATATATTTGTGTACATTTAATTTAACAGGTTAAATGTACAAGATAAATCTAATTAAGATAAAGGCATTCTTTGCAAGCATTCATTTTGTCTTTCTCAGTTTTACTTCTGAAGAAAAAGCAGCAATTGCCATGTGCCAAACACAAAACATCT
This sequence comes from Penelope pileata, assembly GCA_013396635.1. Lineage (NCBI taxonomy): Eukaryota > Metazoa > Chordata > Aves > Galliformes > Cracidae > Penelope > Penelope pileata. The sequence continues at coordinate 956,308 of WBMW01002239.1, forward strand.
TTATGTCACGGTCACTATACTATGCCTCTTGTAAACCTGTTTTGCTCTTTTCTAGGGGAACCCCTACATGTGCAATAATGAATGTGATGCAAGTACCCAAGAACTGGCTCATCCTCCAGAACTGATGTTTGACCTTGAAGGAAGACATCCATCCACATTTTGGCAGTCCACAACTTGGAAGGATTATCCAAAGCCTCTTCATGTTAATATTACACTCTCCTGGAACAAAACCATTGAGCTAACAGATAACATAGTTATCACTTTTGAATCTGGCCGTCCAGACCAAATGATCCTGGAGAAATCTCTTGACTATGGACGAACATGGCAGCCCTACCAATATTATGCCACAGACTGCTTAGATGCTTTCCACATGGATCCAAAATCAGTGAGGGATTTATCACAACACACAGTCCTAGAAATCATTTGCACAGAAGAATACTCTACTGGATATATGACAAATAGTAAAATAATCCACTTTGAAATCAAAGATAGATTTGCTTTTTTTGCTGGACCTCGGCTTCATAATATGGCTTCTCTTTATGGCCAGCTTGACACAACCAAGAAGTTAAGAGATTTCTTTACCATCACAGATCTGAGGATAAGATTGCTTAGGCCAGCAACTGGAGAAATATACGTAGATGAGCAACACCTGGCACGCTACTTTTACGCAATCTCAGACATAAGGGTGTATGGAAGGTAAGAGATTATAAACCTTTAGGAACAGGCATATATTTTCGTTTTCAGAGGTTATGCAAAACTGTTTATTTCCCCATACTTGACAACAATATCTACTAAAATGAGTAAATTGGAGATCTGGCTCAGTTGGTGTCTTTCTGATAGTACTAGATGTTTCTTACTCAGTGGCACTAAATCACAGGTATTTGCTGCCACTACCCTTCCCTAAATGATGAAAGCAGTTTCTTACATTGTCTCAGAAATTCATCCTGGCATTATGACACTTTTCAGGACCTCACTTTCAGTTTTCATACAGTTGATGCCTAATCTGGTGGCAGCTAACTAAGAACAGAAATTCTGGTTTATTACTTTTTTCCAGGCTTTTAATGCACATGCAGTTGATACAGCAGCCCTCGCGTGGGCCCTTTCCGCTAGGATGAACTGTATACAAACAATGAGGCAGCAGAGATGAGAGTCCATTCCTTGTACTTTAATTTGCTCTGAGATGCAGTGAAGCTGAAGCAGAATGGAAAAAAATGTGTTGTTTTGGATAGCATGAGACTAATTTGATTATAACAAAGATTATTACTCAACTAGGTTCAAGACAGATTAGCCCTCTGTGGCAAGCAATGACTGGTATCAGGTGTCATAGACCCAAAAATAATAGCAGTGCAATAACATTCATATAGGGAAATTTTCTTCCCAACTCTAACTAGTAATTGACTGATGACCTCAGGCAGGAGAGTGATATCCTTAACTCTTGGATGTCTTGGATGCACATTTGTTCAGAAGAAACAAATGTAGCCATCTCTATTAGCAGTTCCCTCAACTCTCCTAACATACCTTTTCCTTTTCCTCTGTATGTTCTATAGAGAGTTCAAATTTTCCTTTTTAATTTAAAATAAACTAGATATCAAAACAAACAGAAAAGCTAATGTATCCTGGAAGGCGGAGGTATTTTTTCCAGACACAGGAATGAGTGAAAATTAATAGAGGCAGTGATAGTCTAATACACTGGTGATTATATTTTTATTACTCCTGTAGTGAGATTGCCATTTTCTCCCTCTTTTATACAAGCCTTTCAAGTTCTTAAGCATTTTCATGATATTCAAATAGATAAAATCAAAATAGAATCAAATTAATGTGATGTGAATTATTGAAAAATAGATTTTCTAGGTTTATATGAAGGAGTTATTGCTGTTTAATACAGGCTTGAATGCGTAAGCATTTTTGCAGGACCATATTCAGCATATAGTTACAAGGATTCAGCATGTAGTTACAATGTTCTGCATCCACACACATATTCATATATACATCATTAATTCAAAGCATAAAATTACAAGATAAATGTTCGTGTTTAAAGAATTCTTTTTGTAACTTATTAGGTGTATTGTTAGTTAATTATTTTTCCAAAGTTTCTTGACTGGGCTAAGTGGATCATGGACAACTTAAGATAGTGTTTGAAATAGTTAAGTAATATTAATTCCAGTATTTCAAAATTAACACATATGTTTTACTCCATGCGTATCCTTTCTCCATTAAGTTTCAAATAGGTTACATGTACAGAGGGATCATATCAGAGCTCAGGAGTTTAAGTTCCTTACATTTCAAGGCAATGCAGCTCCCTGTTTGAAAATCCTCGAGTGCTGGAAATTAGTCTGACTTCAATTAGACTATCAGCATCTTGTCAAATAAAGCATTTGAGGAGAAAAAAAAAGTGCATTGCATGCAAATTAGAAACAGAAACCTTTCAAACACATCTGGGGTACAGCAATCTTTTGAAAAAATATCTATAAAAATTCAGCATAACTGTACAGAGAACTTATCTGATGCTGATGCTTATTGTCTAAATGCAACAGTAATTGGACATATGTGTTAACAGAATTATCCGATATGTAATACCATCTCACTAGATTAGATCTATGTGAACTCTTATCACTCTTCTGCTAATGAGAACAGCTCTTTAGGGATTTGGGGTCCTTTCCTTCAATATGTAGTGAGGCTTTCTTGTTAAATAATTTATGGTCTTGCTTATTGCTAAATACACATGCCCTGATTATTTGGTCCCACCAAAGGTAACTTGCAATAGGCCACTGTCAGCCAGTTTGAGGTATCTGTGGCCTCCTTCCAGAGACTTTATAGGGTCCCCCTGACAAGTCTCCAAGCCAGCATTATGGCCACGTGCCCCGCTGTGCCTGTGTGGTGGTGGCAGGTGTGGGAACATGATGGAGGGGAGGGAGCAAGGGTTACACGCAGTTTTGTGCCTCTCTTTTTAATTCAGCTGAACTTTCCAGCCCTTGCACTTTAATCTAGGATGGTAACTGGAAATTAAGTTATAATAATTTTTTTCCACAATGTTTCATGTTCTGGCCTTTCAGACCTAGGTATTTGTATGCATATAGTAAAGCTAGACTAGGCAGGATTCCATGAGGACGGGATACAAAAGGGACGATACCAAAAAGCTTGATGTGTAGTGATGATGAATTATGCTAGCAGGCACATTTTGAAGATAGTCTTTTTGTTGGTAAAATAACCTGCAGGTTAAATAATGTTAAAATCACCAAAGCTCGTAATAGTATGTTTCTAAAGGCAGCATAAGATTTGTTTCACGCTGTATTTTGAGGATCAATGCCAGTGGAAAATATCTATCTTAAAGCTGCCAAATTTACTATACAAGATACTGAAGTAGCTAATACTTAACAATGAATTCAAGATAGGAGATTTTGCCACTTAATTTATGGTTTGTCTTGTTGTTGCTTTGCAATTTGGTGTGAAATAAGCCTGATGTATGTTGCACCAGAGATGAAAACCTGTGTGCTCTTGATGAATGCTTTACCTCCTCTGTTACCACCTGTTTGTCCATCTTCAATTTACCTCTTTCATTGTGTGTTTATTAAGATGATGAAAAAAAAGGAAACCCAGCTGTTAGCAATTTTAGCAACCCCATTGTGCTTATATTATTCAAAAAATGTAATAATCCACATGAACTAATTCTGACTAACTGATGGTCTGCTTCACTAAATCAGGGTGATTTTTTCTAGTGACTAATGGACGATGTAGTATGCCAGTACCTTAATTAAAGAGAGCCTCTCTTAGTCTTGATCTCATTTTAATTTACAGAGTAATACTACAATAATATCACTAATGGAAGGTACATTAAAGGGCATCAAGTAGCATTAACTGTATTAAATTATGGCACTTGTGTTAATTAACTGCTGAAGCAAGATGGTCCTAACGGCTAGAAAGGTCGATTAATGCATAAATAAAGTCTTCTGGGATGGGAAACTAGGCAAGAGTAGACAATTCTCTGTCCTGCAGCAAAGAATCAAAGGGTGTCCCATGTGGTAACCTCAGGAAGGTTTTTCTCCTTTCTCTGCTTGAGGAGGTGGCTGTGCAGTGGGCTCTGCAGATCTCAGATGCCATGAGAAGGACAGCTCTGACAGTAAGCTGTGAGGCACAGAACTCTTTTTTTTTTTTTTTTTTTTGTGGAATTTCACTAAAATGCTGATAATAATTCCTTTGAAGTCAAGCAAAAGGTTCCTAGCAGATTTCAGATCAGGCTGCTAAAGGTTTAACTGGATTCATTCCAAAATATTTTTTGATCAACTGTTACGTTGTCAATAATATGCACATCAGTACACTGTAAAATAATTACAATTTGAGATGATAGTTAAAAAAAAAAAAATTCTCCAGTTACAGAATGACTATCTAGCTAAACCAAAGAAAAATCTCATCCCAAATTGTTCTTTTGTGATTAGTTTTTGATCTAAGAGCCAACAGTTTCTTTTTGACACTAGAATACCCAGCCTCTATACAATGTTATTAAGCCCTTTAGAATTTATTTTTATACTTTTCTCGCCTTGAAGCTTCTGTATTTAAACTCCAGAGTTTTCTGACCCTGTCTCAGCTATGCTTGCAGTTGAAGCAGTGATAGAAACCTCTAACTTGCAGTACATGTGTGAAAAACATCCTCAGTTTTAACAGTTTCTTGCTCTCACATTGTCTCTTCTAAATTTAATCCATCTCAGAATCTAAAGAAATTACACTCAGGGAAAGCATATTTGCTACTTTGGGGCTTGGGGCTTTTTTGCCTTTTTTGTCAGCCTGCCCTGCAGCCCCCCAGAACACCAGGTCACTGGTGCTGCAAGGTTCATGTGGTGGCAGAGCCATGCCCCCAGGGCGGCAGCCCTCTCGGCTGAGTGTCCGGTGCTTCCTCATATCCCTGCTACGGATGGATCCATGGGATTAAATGTAGGGTGTTATTTGGGCATGCACTTGACAGTAATAATATCCCTTTGTAATGTACCCCAAAGTAGAACTTTGTCCTACTGAAATGGGAATACATTGAAGTGCTTTAGTTTATCCATAACAAAAAATATTTTCATTAATATTCAGCTCAAAAACAATCAGTATGAAGATATTTCGGTGTCAAGCTTTTAAGGGGACAGACAGATACCATTCATATTTCAAGCATATACTTAACTGTACTTGAATACTCCTTTATTTTACAGGAACGCTTGCATAAGCAGCTTGTTCTCCTTTGATATTTTCACTAGTATTTAGAGTAAATCTAGCAATTTCTTCAATTAAATTATAAACTCATTAGAGAATAGGAAAGAAAAAGAAACGTGTATTTAAGAACATGTCAATTTATCTTTAACTCCCAAGTGCAATTAGCTTTTTTAATATGTCTACTGTAATATGTCACTAAGGAAAATCGTCCTTCATTTTCTGTAAACAAATCTAGGATCATAGGGAATTGAAATAATTAAATGGTTACTGTGTTTATTCTCACATTAGCAGTCTCCAGTGGTTAACCACTGTCCTAGGCAGGTTTTACTCCTGCCCATGTTCCAGTGACATTAAACAATATTTGTTTCCACCTGCCATCCTGATGACATAAGTCCTGGCAATCAGCTCATAATGATTTCAGTCTTGTAGTGACTTGAAGGAGAGTAGAGCATTAGAGTCTGGAAGGCTGACAAAGCCTTTAATTCTGCTACTCCCTTTTGAAACCAGTGGAGTTAAATCACTGGATTTCACACACCACCTTTCCTCATTAGCATTTGATCATCTTTTTTTGGCCCATTTTGCAAGATGTCAAGTATTTCTGTACTGATCTCCCTCAGCTGTCTTTCGAGGAAGCCCCATATCATGCGGAATCAGTGTCTGAGGAGAAGAACCAAGCTCCTTTGTAGTATAATTCATTTTACCATTGAACATTAAAGAAATAGAGATGAAACTCCTGATGAAAGAAATGAGATTTTTTCTTTATGTGTTACTTTGTACTCTGAAAAGCTATCCAAAGAGCCTTTCTGAATAAATTTGGTGATTCCGATATCTTGCAGAAACTTTCTTTCCTTTAAGATTTTCCTTTCAAAAGATTTCAATTTAATGGCTAAAGATCTCCTGGATCACATGTACAAATGATCCCTGGCACTGGGATGACCTTCAGGGTATGATGTATGTTAGTATGGTTATGACATATGATAGTATGTGCATGATCCAAGCTGGAGTAGTAGAACATGTTATCATGTTAAAAGCTTAAAATCTCTCTCAGCTATTTCACAAGTAACAGGAACTACCAATTTGTAGGGGGTTTTTTGTTTTGTTCTTTAATTTAACATTCTGATCCCTTCCACCAATATCCACATGGTGAGATTGTCTGCAGTTATTTTTGTCCATTTCTGTACTTAATTATGTGTGCTTATGAGATGAGTTTTCCTGGACACTCGTCAATTTATGAAGTGCCTTATGAAGGTAGTAGCTGGACCTAGAATATCCATAGGCTTTTTCTTGACACAGGTGATATTTCTCTCTCTCTGACAATCTTTTTTGTTAGTTCTAAGAAGTGAGACATCATTCACCAATGATTTAGGGAAATGTTTGAAATTAAGAGATTTAACATTCGTGCCTTTCCACTTCTTTTCCTCTAGTACAGCGCTATAGTAAATGTACTGTACAGTATGTGAAGTAAATATTGAAATAAGGTAACAGACCTGTTGCTAGTTTCAGATGCCATCTTGTAAATCAGGAGTAATTTCTGTGATTTAACTGATGAGTATTTAACTGACGAGTTTCAAATGCATTCACATAGGAGAAGTGGGAGAAAAAAGAGAAGGAAAGGAAGGGAGGAAAGAGAGAAGGAAAGAAAGAGGGAGGACAGAAGTGAGGAGGTTGTCACAGCTTCTATTTAAAAGAAATGGGGAAAAAACGGAAAAGAACAACCTCTCACTTTTCATCCTCTGCCATCTTTAGCTAGTAAGGCAGGATAGTTCAGCTAATTTCAAGGGAAGTCCAGTGACGCAGTCACATGGAGACACCTACTAAGAAGACTGGAAAGTTAATAATAAAGGTCAAGTTCTAATAGTCTTGTTCACGTGAATGGTTACATAGGGACTGTGAGAACCCTTCCTCTCATTTGCTTGAGTGCCTCTCTGGGATTAGCGTGCCTCAGCAGTACCAGTGATCCATGCATAAAGAGAGTCATCACAATTCTTACATGATTGCAGAGAGCTGTAGTGCAAATGAGTCAGCACCAAAGAGCCTCAATAAAACAGATAAAACATCTTGTTAACTGGGCTGAACAACAGGGTAAGTTTTTAACACTACTGTAACTCTGATTTCATAGAATATAATATCACTTATGGAAAAGCAAGAAAAGGGCTACAGAAAGAAAAAGTAATGCTGTGAATTTAGCAGGTAGCAGTATGGTAGAGGTGAAAGAGATGAAGGGTTATCCTGCAGGTAGAGCTCCCAAGAGAATGTCTGGCTGCTGACGCGTGAGGAAAGCATAATGTCAGCTGCAGCCTTTTGCAGGAGAATGGACTGTGTCCTGGTTTGTTTTGTGGGATGTGGTAAAAGTGAAAGGATGCTGTGTGGCAGGAGGCATCCTAATGTAATTAGGAGGGAGCAAGAACTGGAGAACTTCTTTACATACTACCACTCATATATGAGACCACCTGAAACCAGACTTTTAATTTTTGCAGCTTTAAATTCTTGAAACTTTAACATCTGTGTATTGACAGTACCTACTTCTTCACACAGCAGAACATCCAGGCTTCTAGCAAGTAGCAATAGCAATTAATTCAAAGGAAACATCTCATTGGTATGATTTTTATGTTGGAAACACAGCCATACTCAGGAGAAACAGTTACACTTCACCATTGATTATTTTGAGGTGATGACCACTCTTTTAACATAAACCTGAAAACAAACAAAAAGATTCCAAGAAAAGAATGATAATCCATTTTCTCATACTATGAATTAATGCTGACCAGGCCTTGGCACATAATGTGGATAATGCAATACATATGGTCCATACACGTGCCCATATCCCAGTGCTGGAGAGCACTTTTCTAAATTTACAGTCTTTCATTGAACTGTTTAGTCTCTCCCCTGCCTTTGATGGTTGTGAAGATATCAATAGTTGTCTGCTTCTTCCTTGCAAACCTCCTGAAAGTCCTTGTGATCAAGTCCTCAGTTGCTTTCATTTTCACCCTTACATTCATTTCTGTCTTTATGAGAGGGAACCATGGAGTGTCATTATTCTCTACTGTTTAGTATTCCCTCTTCCACCCTATATAGATATGTGTTGAGCTGTGATATAAGACAGTATCTGATACAGTAAGATTTATAAAATGCTTTGAAATACACTTAAGAGAGATTGGTAGAGAAGCACAATGGATTGTTATAATCTGTCCTCCCTGCACCATCACTCATAAAACAGCCTAACGGGAGTACTGGTATAAATGTTAATGATAGTAGTGCTGTCCTGATGATGAAGGGACACCATGGTTCATGTTTAACTGCCATCAGAATTCCAGTTACATTTCACATTAAACCTACTAACAACCAAAAAGATAAAATCCGATTACGGTAAGAATATATACTCGTACATTGAGATATGCGTCTTCATGCTCAACTAATTAGTTGGCACTGACTGTTTTCACTTTGCTCGGTGACATGTGGTATATAAATCATTACAATATGTTAAATGCAAATGGTTGGTAATAGGGTAACCATCTGCTCACTGTTGGAAAGTTTGCAGAGGAATATAGTAAGCTGTACTTCTAATAATGATGCTACGCTCACGTCCCTGAAATACCAAATATCTAAAAACAGCTGCCTCCACTAATGCCAACATTACTAATATGTCTCTTACCCTTTTCATTTTCAGAAGTAAACTACATATTATAAGACGTAATTTTGTTCTTCAGCATGAACTTGACTTCAAGGCTAGAGCCCGTAACAGTAATGTGAACCACCGTATCTCAGAGCCTGATCTTCTTCATAGATTGTGTTGAATGCTTTTGAGCAGCCAATAAATAATCAGGCCACCCACTCTTCTCAGGACATCTTTTCTGCCACAAATATAATTAAACCTGCTTCCTCCCCTAAACCCGTCCTGCCAGGCCCTTTTCCAGGGATGACATGATTTTGTACGTGATAGATTGTTGGCACATTGCTGTCTGGTAACGTATTACACTAGAGAGCATCAAAGAGTGCCTTCCATCTAATAATCTACCATGCCCTACGAGGACTAAAGATCACCACTGCAAAGAGGAATCAATTATTTTACCACAGACATGTATTATCAGAGGCTGTCACACACCTTCTTAATGAGCATATCTGGATACCCAAGTGACGAAGTAATGCATTGGAAAATAAGGAGTGGGACAAAGAGTGAAGGACTGCCTGCCAAAGTGGAGGCTGTGCCTTCAAGCCAGAGCAGCTCCTCGTCTCCTTACCCGTTCAGTCATCTGCTGGTCAGGGTCACTGTCACAGTGCTCGTGTGCTGGCTCCCCCATAGTAATATATTGTATTATCGCCTATCAGAGAGATTAATATGTTCGCGTGCTGAATTCCCAAGACATGGCTCTCAGCATTAAAAAAGCCGATGAATTAATTCAGCTCCCACTGGCTGAATGGAAAAGTCTGTGCTTTCATCATAGTCAGATGGCAGTGCTGCTATTGCTTTTTTTGGGCGGGAGGGGCTGCTGTCTGTTCGGCGGTTACGCCTAGCATGGCGGTGTCTGATTTAGGATTGTGTTCCTGGAGAAGAACCTGCAGGGGAAGAGGCTGCAGGAGAGCTCATTAGCCCGGCAGTTCTCAGCCCCTGGATGAATTACACAATGAGATGCTTGCTCTACAGGGTCTCAGAAACCTGCAGCTTTGTGTAGGTACACTGTCCTGCGAAGCTGTCTGAGTTCAAAAAAATGTTAAAGGAAGACGGCTTTGTGCTAACATATTTTCCTTTGTTGCCTTGCAGAAAAGAGGAGCTGTCTGAAGGCAGCATAAATTTGGTGACTCCATTTTGATTCACAATGAACACTTGCCTGTTTCAAAATGGGGTATCTGCACTTTAAAGTTATCTATAGACCGAGCTGGTGGGATGAGCAGCACTTTATAATACCTCAAAAGCATGGTACAGGCACCGGGAATTTGATAAGCTGGGGTCCTGAATTGGATTCCAGCAATGGTCACAAGTTTTAGGAAGCTCTCATTTTAAATTGCAAGCAGAGGAAAAACAGGATTCTTTCTCTTTAATTGCATTAGTTTTATTGAACTGAAGCATTGCTTCAGTTCCCAGAACACTTTATATATATTTTAATGCAAGTTAGCAGAGACAGAACAGCAGCAGGACCGTTTATTGTTTCTGACTTTTATATTTGCTAAAACTGATGTTACTCATTTTCCCATTTAACTCTCTCATGCATTAAGAATCTTTAGGTTTGGGGATGCTATTTACCAAAGTCATTATAAATATATTAATTTTTACTCCTTTAACTTGGTGATATTTCTACAAAGCTTTTGTCTAGACCTGTTCAGAACAGCCAGGTCAGCCAGACAAACATGAACTGGACTCCACCAAACTTCTGGTAGCCCTTTGCACAGAGAGGAACATTAAATTCATGCCCTTAGTAGACAAACCTTTAAGTTTCATTTCATGTATGCTGCTAGCATACACTGTGACACAAATGTTCTGGCAATCGGATGCTTTCCATCTGTTGTTTGCAGGGAAGAGAGAAAGAGGGAGGGTCATCTAAGAGGTCTGAGGTTTTTTTGCCTTGCATACCTTGGGCTGCATTTTTATAGCCTCATCACATTTTAATTGGCTCTAGATCTTCTCATTATATTTATTGAACTGTGGGCCAATTTTCGCTTACTTAGAGCCAGGTCTGTGGATTTTGCGACATAAGCACAATCAGGGATTGACTTGAAAAAACATTTCAAAACATCATCACCCCCATGAGGCAGAGCACAGCACTGCAGTTCCTTGACCTTCTGCAGGAAGGAATACGGTGCAGAGATGGCAGGTAGGGCAGGGGACAGAACTGTAATATGAGAAGGCGTCTGTTTTGTCAGTGACCCACTTTGGGAAATCCTCCTTCCACACCATACATACTTCCAGCTGCTCATTTCTCACTGTTTTCACTTCTGTTTTTGATGATCATCACTCCTTCAGTCGTATCGCACGAAGAGTCACTGCCTTTGTGGCTCAAAGGAGGCATGGAGACCTTCATCAGGAGAAGTAAAAATGAGATGTGAGGAGCAGAGGAGAAGGAAAGAGAGGAGCATCTCAATTTTCAGTGAAAAATAAACCTGTTATTCTTTGTCAATGCAGAAAATTGCTTATCATTTAAGAGGCTTCATTAAAGACACAGCGCTTATGGAACCATGCCTCGTTTCCTTTGAAAACTCCTGAAATAATTCTTCCAGCAGGACAGCAAAACAGCAAGGAGCCAGCTACATTTTTAATCACTCATGTCCCATAGGAATTGCAGTCTTCCAGCAAGGGCAGCTCCTTCCCCTTTGCAACACAGGAAAAAAAAATGAAAGATGGGAAGCTGTGGTTCCAGGATGGTTTGCTACAGTTATTAATGAGCTAAAGATCAAAAAAACCCAAGTGTCATTAGCTGCTAATATTCTGCTACTGAAAATGTTTAATCCAATCCACATACTATATCCGGAAAAAATAGTTTTCATCCCTTTTTTCCATTTGTTTTTGTTTTTTACTTCTGATTCATGATTGGGTACTAGAGAAACAGTTGGATGAAGACAACAGGGGAAAGTAAAATAACTTTGTATTTCTCTCCCACTGAACATATTTCAAAAGAAAAGGAGTATTGACACTGCGCACCCAGACCAGATGGCTCTATGTTATCTTCTCATCAGATAGTCACTGCAGAGGTTACACTCAATGTGGTGATTCTTTCCTAGATTAGTCCTTTAATGTGAATGACAGCAACAGTGTTAGCTCTGACATGTACCAATACCACATTTCAGACCTGGTATCTTAAAATATACCCCCGGAGTTTTGGTTTTTTACAGATACGGAATCACGATATTGAGAAATGAAATTCTGCAATCTACATTCATGGCAACTTTTGGAGAATAGAGCAGGCTTTGGATCTTGTGGTCTATACGTTTACTTGTTTGTCTGTTAATGCTTCATAAAATATACATGCTTGAAATAGGAGAGGGAGAGTAGAGTGAAGCTACAAGAATGACAAAGAGTTGTAAGTCAATTCCACATGTAGGCAAAATCTATACATTTAACGTAGTTCATTGGGTTCTTTACTGCATTGTCCTGCCCAGGTTTTGACTAACACATGCACAGTTAATGTTTGGCTGACATTCAGCCTGACTGTGAATTGTGGAGAGATTTATGCTCTGCCTACTCCCAGTGAAAATGTTCTGCTATTTAAAGTGGGCTGAATGTATGCTGTAACAGGAGAAAAGCCTTTGCAAATACTGCTTCAATGCAAATATAATTAATAGAATGTAAAGTCCAGTCTTAATGCCATGTATCCAGGAGCCTCCCAGTCATTCATAACACATAAGATGTGTACTTTTTGTTATATCCTCATGCGCTTAAAAAAAATAATAATTAATTCAGATTTGAAATTTCAGCTGCCATGGGGAGTAGGTGAGGCTTCATCCTAAGAGAATTGTGACAGCAGCCAAGAGCACTTAGTCTGGCCTTGAAGGCACAAGAACAGGTGCCAATAAAACTGAGAGGGGGACAGCCATTTTGTTATGGGTGTATGGGTGTTATGGAGTTCCCTATCTACAGTGCATTTAACTTAAGAGGAGCCTGTTAAAAACTAACATTTTAAAAAAAGAAAAAACTATTTATCTTCAGGGGTATGCTCAACACCTAGTAATCCAGAGATTATCATGGAGGGGTAAAACTGAAACGAAAATCAGTAGTGTTTTCCATACGAGAAAAAAAGGAATTAAAATGTTATATTCTGTAAGATATCTTCAGCTTTTGTTACAAGAAGTTCAGACAGGTGCCAGAAGCGTGTTCCCTTTGTGATAGTATCATATGGCCATTAAATCATTTGGTTCAGTCAATTTGCTGTATATTGTGATAATAACTGCATATAGCACAAAATCCTCAAAGTTTTGCCCTTTTCCTCTTTTGAGGTTTTCCACACAACATGAAAGCAGAGAACAGTCCGGTGTAATCCTCTCCTCCTGGCTGTGTCAGTCACTAGGAGGAGATGCTGAGCAGACAAAATAGACAAAATAAGGCGATGAGCAGTAATGGTGGTGACAGGAGGTCATGACTATTGTGGGGACCATCCTAAATCCCAGTGGATCTGTCTCCTTGCTCCTCCTTTGCAACTCTCAGTGTTTGCCAGAGAGAACACTGAAATATATCACACACAAATACTTGTTCCTTCATCCCCAGTACACACATACATTTTACTTCCAGAGTAGCTCAAATATTCTATAAGAACAGAAACAGCTTGTACATTTTCCATTGGAGTTTGAGATTGAGGAAGCCTGCATGACATTTCAGGGAAAAGGGTAACATCTGTAGAGGATTTTAAAAGCTGTGTTAGGCAAGATAGAAACGCAAAGGTTTATTCTTCAGTATAAACATAACTGATTGTTTTTGTCAGCAGTATTTCACAACTGCTTTCCCCTACGACAAGCTAACAATTATTCATAACTTGCAGTCTATTCCTTAAATGTTCAGTTCTAAGTTTCTTGGTGGAGGTTGCAGAATATGAAGGGATGTATTGATTTGAAGTACTTGAAATATAAACGATGTTGTTTAGTTCTTCTAGCGCATGGAATGTTATAGTCACAGAATCACAGAATCACAGGAGTTGGAAGGGACCTCTGGAAATCATCTAGTCCAACCCCACTGCTAAAGCAGGTTCCCTGCAGTAGGTTGCACAGGAAAGCATCCAGGCGGGTTCTGAATATCTCCAGAGAAGAAGACTACAACATCTGGGCAGCCTGTTCCAGTGCTCTGTCACTCTCACAGTAAAGAATTTCTTTCTCAAATTTGTATGGAACTTCCTGTGTTCCTGTGTTCCTGTGTTGTTTGTGCCCTTTGCCCCTTGTTCTGTTGCTGGGCACCCTTGAAAAGAGCCTGGTCCCATCCATTTGACTCCTGCCCTTTAGATGTTTATATACATTGATAAGATCTCTTCTCAGTCTTCTCTTCTCAAGGCTGAACAGACCAAGTTCACTCAGCCTTTCCTCATAAGGAAATGAGATGGAGATGCTCCAGGCCCTTTATCATCTTTGTGGCACTCCGCTGGACTCTTTCTAGGAGATCCCTGTCTTTTTTGTACTGTGAGCCCAGAACTGGACACTGTGCTCCACGTGAGGCCTGACCAGGGCAGAGTAGAGGGGGAGGATCGCCTCCCTCGACCTGCTGGCCATGCTCTTTTTAATGGACCCCAGGATACCATTGACCTTCTTGGCAAGAAGGAACACTGCTGACTCATGGTCAACCTGTCGTCCACCAGGACACTCAGTTCCTTCTACACAGAGCTCCCTTCCAGCAGGTCATCCCCCAACCTGTACTGATACATGCAGTTATTCCTTCTCAGGTGTAGGACTCTACATTTGCCCTTGTTGAACCTCTAATGTTCCTCTCTGCTCAACTCTCCAGCCTGTCTAGGTCTCGCTGAATACCAGCACAGCCTTCTGGCATGTCAGCCACTCTTCCCAGCTTCGTATCATCAGCAAACTTGCTGAGGATGCATTCTGTCACTTCATCCAGGCCATTGATGAAGATGTTGAACAAGACCAGACCCAGTACCTACCCCTGGGGAACACTGCTAGCTACAGGCCTTCAACTAAACTCTGCGTCGATGATCACTCACTTCTCATCTAGTTCTCTTCAGCAGCAGAAAGAATAGGTATTTTTGAAGTATAAATTATTCACAAGAGCAACTTCTGTCAGGGATGGCTAAAAGTATTTTCAGAATTCAAGCCACATTAATAAATACTTTTGACTAAATTTTTTGAAACCTCAAAAAAGGCACAGTTTTACCTTTGAAAATATTTTGTTCAAAAATTTGCCAAAAATAATTTCTATAAAGGAATTTAAAACCTGAAAATACAACCACACATTTCATTTGATGTGAGCGATTTTTTCCCCCAGTTTTTTTCTGTTCAGCCAGTGAACTGAAAAATCAATTATTCGCACAGCTCTACTGGCAAATAATTCTTATCATAATAATTCCAGAAGGAATTATACTGTGACAAGAAGCTTATATTGTATGGAATTAAAAAGTTAGAAAATGGAGACAAGCATGATAAATAAGGAGAAATGTTCTGTTCAGTTTTGTAATCTTTTCAAATTATGACCTCCAATCAATATGAAAATAGGAATAAAGAAAAAAGAGAAAGAGAATAGTTTTCTATGCTTTAAAGTGGATTTGGAGTGTCTGTATTGATAATAATAAGAAGCATCCACTTATTGTAGATGGAGCTGTGTGTTCTAAGCATTTTGAAAATCAACCTTAAGGTAACTCAAGAAAACACGAGAACAAAGCCACTTTTGAAATATTTAGTCAGGTTCACTCACTCTGAACAGTTAGTTTTACAGCCTGCTGCTTTGATAGTTTATTCATGAATATCTGAGAACACATTTCAGAGAGGAACATAGGTGCTTTAAAAAAGAATAGGTGTTTTTTGAAAAGAGTATGGGTGCCTTATAATTATCCCTATAGTTAAAGTTCAGCAACACGATTTTTCAAAAAGAAATTAATTAACCCGCCCAAGTAGTAAGTCTTTTCTTCTCCTTACCCTTTATGAGAAGCATCAAAATGAGTTTCCATCCAAACATATCAAAAACAAAGCTGGGATGTTGCAGCTCTCGCACAGAGCGTGCCGGGTGCTTTTCTCTTTCTGGCAACACATAGCAATGGCAGCGCTGCAGAGAGAGGAATACAATTTGAAGTCTGTAAACTCAGCCAACACCTAGCAGTAAGGCCAAGGACAACAAGCAGAACAGCAAAACTCTGAGGTGACAGAACCAATTTTACCTTGTAAAACAGGCTCTTCAGAGTGGTTTTTGCAATGATTCTTGGGCAGTGGTTTCTGTCTAGATGAGGAATCAGGTATAAGCCTAAAAAGAGGAATATTAAGTTGGTTCTCAGAATCAAGTGTTATTTTTAGACTAGGCTGTGTATTTACAATGCAAAACTACTGTACATATTTATCATTTAAAAATATTCACCAAGTCATATGCCAAAAGAGTTGTGTCAGGATTCTCAAAAGAGAACGAAGTGAATTCCACTTCTTCTTAGCCCTCAGTTATGCTAGTGGCTTTCCCAAATGTCCTGTCAGCGCACAAACATATCAGAGTGGAACTGAAAATTAAAGGGTGCTTTTAGCAACTTTAATTCTCCACCCTATAAAAAAAGATAAAAGAATGAACTCTGATTTTGATGTACATTTCTATTCAAAGCACTTAAGTTCTAGGTTGCTTAGGGACGTCTAGGTTACACCTTACTGTATTTATTGCCAGGACTGAATTTGTACAGGAACTCCTCAGCCTTTGTTCTTTACATGTGTTTTATTGCTGGTTTGCATGCTTTGTTGGTAAACGTGGAACAAAATGTGGCCAGAATACTTAGCAAAAGAATTTTTAAGATAAAAAATAAAAGGACTTGTTGCTTTCCTTTTCTCTTTGAAGAAATGTCTGACTTCTTCCTGGCAGCTCTCAAAGCAAGGTGAGTGTGTCTCCTGGTCAGTTGCTTGAAGCTTTACAACTGTCCTTGAGCCTTTGACCCAGCTCCGCTTTCCTCCTCCATCCAGGAGCATTGTGGGCACTGCCATGTGCCTCGCAAGCACTGCTCGGATGGAGTCAGCTGCCCTCAGCAAATGATCCTACTCTGTGTTTGGTTTTTTCTGAATAATGATTCATTTTCTTCTCAGAAACAAATCTCCATGGCCTTTCTGTTGGTTTTGACATGGAGATGAAAGTCTCCTCCAGGTTTTGTTTGATGTGTAAAATCCTCTCTCCTCCCTACATAAACTTAAAATAAGAGCTCAAGAGCAGAGTTAGTCACAGCAGATGCCTATCAGAAAGACCAGGGGAGAATGTTCCTCACAAAACCCTGGCAGCAGGAGCAGCAGAAAGGCCTTCCATGTTACTGACTATGGTAGGAATGGGATTGAGCTATTCTCTACTCTCAGAGAGGTCTCCTTTTGTCCAGTGAGACCTGGCATTCAACAGCACATGTGAGTGGGGTGGCCTTAACATCCCACCTGCCCCTCCTGTGTCTCTGCATGCAAGGCCCCTGCCTGGTTGCTGCCACAACCAGCAGCCAGAGCCCCACCAGCCCTCATTCCACGCAGGTGACATCTATCCAGGATGATGGTATCTGGCATTGGCGTGATGCTGCACTCTCCTCCTTGGGATCAGTGCCTTGGGGATCATACCCACTGCCCCTCCCAGGCACACTGCTCGCAGCACCACAGGCATGACTGGCTCCCATTACAGCCCATCCACTGCTATTCTGTATATATCATTTCACAGCACTAACTACTGGGGGCACATTCAAGCTTTTAAATGAGTTCATAGGAGGTCTCTTAAACAGAAATGCTGTAAAATCTTTTTAAAAGAGCAACAGATGTACTGCTTCACAGAACTGGTTTCCCTAGTGTGGAATTCTGTGCACACCATGGATATTTTTATGCTGCTTTTGTCTGTTATAGTCCTCAAAAAGTTACAGCTCTTACAGTATGAAATTAACCTTGTTTGTTTCTCATGTAGCAACAGTGCTGCTCCCTGACAATGGTTTGTGAAAATACTTTGTTCCTTACTGTGACACAATGGGTGCCTCACCATGAGTCTTTCCTTAAGCTGAAGAAAGTAAAGGTATTTCTGCTTTTCGTATGCCTGTCCAGCATCAATTGTTGACAGAGATTTGTAACAGCTTGCTTTGTGCAATTCTGCCTGAGAGAACAAAGGGGTTTTCTCCCACTGCAGAGAGTTAAGTAACATTTTTTAATGGTATTGTAAGCTGTCCTCTTGGACGGTAATTTAATGTCCACAATTTTAGACCTCCCACACAACAAATCGTTCCTTTTCAGTGGTGCACCGGGAAAAAATATTCCGGGTACCAGCTGGCAGCTGATCCTGTGAAATCCTACTTCCAAATAAAGACAGGAAGTTTGGTGTAATCGCTAGCAGCTTTCTTGGGATTGCTGCTGAGCAAACGCAAGACCAGTATTAGTCAAATTAAAATGAAAAGAATGGTCTCTCAATAAAGTTAAAAGTGGTGACATACACTGCTATGCTAGTACCTTCAAATCTAACGTACAGATTTGTATAGGGATAAAAGGGAAAAGAGGAGAAACAGTGACTCTCTATAGGCTTTTTAACTTTTGCTATGAGTTTCTTAAGCTATAAAACTTTGTGGTGATTCAATGCTGTGCCTTTTATCTGAGGTTTTTGTGTCACATTTGTAATAGTCTAGCAGGTTACGGTACAGACCTGTTATATGTAACATAACCTAACAAAAACAATTGTTACAACGTGGTGCTTAAATTCTGACTAGTGGTAATATTCCACATATTATAGTGAAAGAAATTGAAGGTGTGTTTAGAATATCTGTTATTCTGCACTGACTCAATAATGACGTTCTGCCCAGTGGGTGGATGGCAAACTAAGGCTTTTTAACTAGGATGCTGGATAGCAGGAAAAAAAAATGCCAGTAGCCAAATCTCAGTAAGCACAAACTTTTTTGAACCATCAGGCCGACAACGACAAGGCATTGGCAAGCAAGGTACTACCAGAACAATCACGAGCATTAAATGCTCAGTTGGCAGCACTAGAAGAAACGGTTATTGTTAACGTTCATCTTAGCAAGAGATTTTGCCTACTCTCCAGGAGAGACATGACCGTCTTCAGCTTTGCCTTCTCTCAGGTAGATAATAAAAACTTCCTCTTTCTGAGATTAAGGTTAGAGCAAAACAGATGCACAGAAACAACATAAAACACCAGCATTCTACCTTCTCAACAGTCATGTCCCTAAAAGCACATCGTACCTGAGCTTCTTATCTTCTGTTGACTTCTGGTTTCCATCCCATACTCTCAGATGCCATTATCTTGTACCCAATTCTAAAAATACAAGTCTAGAATAATATGAATGAAAGCTGGAAACAAATTAGACCACATTCCTAATAGTGTGAATGTAATTTCATTGATTGTGGTGGAACCAGATGGATTTACATTAGCTAAGAATCTGTGTTCACGGGTGAACTTTTTTGTGGAACAAGCTGCTGGCAAACTCTTGCAGATCTTTTAGCCACTCTCTTTATTGGCTTTTATTTATATGAAAACTAACATCTCTGAAGACAAAAAAATGAGTATTTGGAAAGGGGATGGAAGTCAGCTCTCTATAGCAGCTGACAACAACTCTCTTTTCAGGCAAATTTGCTTCAGCTTTAACACTTAGATACTGTAATGAGTGGCTGTATACAGTCAGAAAGAGACATAGGGATATCACTGCTGTTATCCTACTGTCGGCAAGTTTTCTTACTGTATTTGCACCAACAAGGTCCTCAGGCACATTTGTGGGTTCTCAGCCTCAGTAAGGTATTTGGTTTAGGACTAAATCTAACTTTCTTTCCTGAATTGCATTGCTGTATGAAACTTAAAATCTTTTTTATGCTACTGTTTGCAAGAGAACATGAAATGAAAATTAGAAAAATTATTTGGTCATTTCCGCTTGGGTAGGTGTATATAGGTATCTAAAGTTAAAAATAGGTATTTCTATGTGGTAAACTGAAATAACTTGGAACTAACTGCTCTGTTATTTTGGGTACAAGCATCGCTGGGTTATTTTTACACTATGAACTTACAAGACTGAAGTAACTGAACATTTTTGGATCTATTGGTCTTTAAGGTTATTATCTAGAATCAGAAGTTTCAAATGCTTAAATAGGTGTTATTAAGACATTTAGTAGATTATCACCCCCTTCTTTTTATGTTTGAGTTCTGCGTGTTATTGATCTAGTCTGTAAACATTTTTAGTTAGTTTTCAGTTGCTGGTTTCATTTTGAAGGACGTAATCTAGGAAACTAATCAATTTCAGAAACATTTATAGTTTATTTGGTGACATTAGGTTAAATATAATGAGAATTCCTTCTGTAGACTACAACTTTTCTGTAAGAGGAGAATATAGTGATGAACAGGGAGGTGACTGTATTTGTTTTGGCCACTTTTTTTTTTTCTATCAGTGTAAAAGATCTTTCTGACATGAATGAAAACTGACACTAACATCTTTAAAAAATCTTTTCAATGAGTGTTTTTACAATCATAGAAAGAGAAGGTTCCAGCCTCTGAATCTTTATAATTTGCTGCTTATTTTTTATTTTAGGTTAATAATTGAATTGGTCAGCTGCTGAAGCAGCAAATTTACAGAATCACAGAATTGGAGGGGTTGGAAGGGATCTCTAGAGATCATCAACAAAATTTATTTTGTTTTTTTTTCCACTTTCCCATGATAATATCACATAAAGCAAAATCTATTGGATTGTGGTTTCATGAAAGAGCAAAAAAGGTCTCTCAGGCCCACACTTTGTATGCTGAATGTAATGCCAGATATAAACCTCTGAAAGCAGAGAATAAAAGAAAATGACAGTATATTGCCAAATAACAATCTTATTTAAATAATAAAAATACTCTGAGGAAAAAGCAAATGACAAAGTCAAGATTTTCATTGCAAGCCTCACTGCTATCTAAAATCTGTTCAACATGCTAGTGTATTAAACCATAACATGAATTCCGTAATGCATTAGGAAATCACATTTTTGATGCCTAAAAGATATTATTCAGTATGACATATTGGGGCTTTTATGGTGTGCACTTCAGGTCTGTGCATGAGATACACCTTTTCAAATCTATGAATTAAAAAATGCACTTGATGGTATATCTGCCATTCATAGCCCTTTAGAAATACCTATTCTTATTTTGTTTCATTGCAGTTTTGTTTTTCTGCAAGATCACTTTGATTTACAATAATAGTACACTCCAAAAAATGATAGTACCAAGGAATACTCTGTGTAAAATTATATGTCTCTGTCCACCATAAATCTCAAATATTTTTTAAAAGCCAGTATATTCCCTTAACCGTGCTTGCCAGACTGAGTAAATGGTCTATGAAAGAAATGAAATTATTTTTTCAGTAAGTGCTTGGCGAAAGTACGACTAGCGTTTCTGTAGATTCAATCCTGTGTACTCACTACGGCCCTAAATAAAGTTTCTATGTTGTTCATTATCTGAGTTAGGATGAAGATCGTACCAACACCAATCATTTCACTCACATCTTGGCAGCAGGCCTTTTTTCCTAGCACTTAAAATTTCAGGGTTTTGAGGTTAGGGCACTAGCTCCTCAGTCTTTTGTTTTAAGATTATCATAAGCAGTTGGAGAATGTACATATGGCAGGAGACCCCTTGACTGGCATTGGAGCAGGGTGCAGGCTGTGCCCCTCCAATAAGGGCAGGACCTGGGGCCACTGGCAGAGCCAGAAGCAGCCCCGCTGTGGCTTACCCAGGCAGGCAGTATGCATCTCCCGAACAGCATTCTCTGCTCAAGCTGAGGTGGGGATTGATTAGCTATGTGATCATGTAGTTCTGTTTCCTATTGACTGTCATTGAGCTTGATGGTATTTCCCATTTAAATAACCAGAACTTACAGGAACGTTCACTAGTGTGTGAAAACAATAAAGACATAAATAGACAAATTTGGTATTTGTGCACTCTTACTGTTGGGCTGGCTCAGTGCAGACAGCGGGCAATTGCATGCCTTGCATGTCTTATTTTCTGAATGAGTCTTAGAAAGTCCTCACTCCTATTGGAAAGGGAATTATCATGCTCTTTTGCATGTTGTTTTCATTTTTAATTCCAAGCTCTCCAAACTGCTTGGAAGTAGGCCACTGAGAAAGCAAAGCGAACATGCTCTCTGAGTCTGGGTTTTGCTGTTCCCCACTAGGTATATTAAACTCATCTGAGGAAGAATAAGAAGCTATTTTCCCCAATTTTCCATACTGCCTGGGGGAATCTAATTCAATTTCCTCCCAAATTTAGCAGTGAAAACAGCACAGAATAAAGTTGAAGAGGCTTCTGTATATCTCTGGATTCTAAGGTACTAAGGTGCTGTAGGATTACTGAGCACAGGTTAAACTTCTTTTCTAGCCACAAAGCTACTTACAGATTTAAGAAGCTTAAAAACCTGATCCAACATTAGTCCTTGCTTTGCAAATTAAAGAATAGTATATCTACCTATACAAAGTTATTTTTGTTATCATTGAATTTTTTTGTTCATTGTTATTGCTGTGTAGCCCCATTCCACAAAGGAATCTTATTTGCGGTGAGAGATTATGCCGTGTTAGTTAAATTGGGGGAAAGAGACATGGAAAAAGTCTTTTGACCAAATGCATTTCCAAAAATAAACAAATGAAAGAAAGGATACACATTTCATTACTCTCACTACAGCATCTACATTTTAGCAGCAGACTACCAGGATTTTATTCATAGCTTCCAGAAAAACATGTCGTTCCTTTTTTGGACTTGTATTCTGTACAGCAACGTGGACCTGGCATATTCATACAGCTCAAAAAATACTGAATAAAAACCAGAATTGACTTTTCTGCTTCACATTAGCTGAAGCATTTGTTCAGCAGACATATTTGCAGCCACCCAGGCCGCTTTCTGATTGCCAGCTGTCCTTACTTGTTTCGGCCCTTTTAACTCAGAACTTCCTCAGACGGCTGGTCCCTGCAGTGAGAACTGGTAGCCTAGATTGCACTAATTATCTGTTACCTCTTTTATGTGTGTGTTCTCACTGTCTATTCCTCCATCCTTGCAGAAATAAATTGGCCAGCAATCATTGTATTTCTTGACAATAGTCTCCTTTATCTTTGTTTTCATCCCCACAAAATCTGCTTCAACAGTAAAGCTGTGAAGACTTCTGTTAAGCTTTGGAAATTGGGATAAGGACTGGCATGCTCTATTTTTATTTTCTATTTTTTGACATGACATGGAAAAATCCTATAATGTAAGTAGCAATAATATTCAATAGATACATGCAATTTCTGAGGCTGAGCCTCTATGGAAACATGTTCCACTTATTACAGGAGATTTAAAGGGAAAACAGACACATGTTTTTTACATGTTGTTTACTTTGTACATTCAACAGTACAAGAATTTTGGCACTTACCTGTACAGTTTTTCAAGTTATGAAAAATTTGTCACATAAAATGACAAGGAAAATATTTAAAAAAAAAAAAAAATGTAGATGTAGATCACAAAAGAAAAATAATAGAGATACAAAGCTGTTTTTAATCCCAAGTATTTCATGGTATGTTTTAAAAGTGCTTCTATTCTAACTTTCACTTTCTTGATCTGTATCTCTTTCTTTTTCATGCTGAGGTATCAACACGGAATTTCCATCTTTGTCTACATTATATTAGAAAACTGGATCCCCTGGTGGAGCCGCCCCAAGGTCATTAGTAACCTTGAGAGGGATGGCGTAGGCAGCAGCATCAACACCTTTGGTGTCACACCGACCTCAGCCAGGTCCTTTAGGACAGCTGTGACAAGGTGCTGGGAGCAGGTGCTAGCACTGGGGAGATGACTAAGATGACGTCAGTGCTAAGAGTGTTTGCAAATGCCTACTGCAGGCAATGCCTCCCAGTACTGAAACTGTGCGGGGATGGCACTTCGCACTGCACGTGCACCACACTGCGTGGGCAGCACTGTGATGAGCAAATGTGCCAAATCTTGGGCAAGCTCTTCCATGGGTGCAGAGCTATGGCATGTGGAAATGAAGAGTAAATGCAGAGGGCTTGCAAGTTTGTTTTAAGATGATTTAATATACTTTAGCTATGACCTAGAATGATCCAAAAATGTTTCTAAGTGAGGAGCATATGGCTAGCTGTAAAAAATGTATTGAAGAGCTTCTCTTGTCTTTCTCATGAATGATCCCTTCAACAATCCCCTTGCGTGACCCCAGTCTGTTGGTTGGCACTCACATGCAAGTGAATCAGCATGCTATTAGCAATTACTTTAGTGATATTTACAGCATTTTAATGTCACTTGTCTATATGTAAATAGAATCTGTGAGAAACGCAGCGCACCGAGGGCTCCTTCTCCCACTAAAACAGAACTGTTCCTTGAACATGCCAGAATGCTTCCTACACCTTATATAACTGCCAAAAATATCGCCTAAATTACTTTATGACAAAATAATGAGTCTGTCAAAGATGAGTGGTCAGAAAAACAAATTTGTTCTCCTACACAATTAGGGTTTATAGCGTTGGGCAGCAATATCAATCTCCAGCGATTCAAAATTGGATTTGCACGTTGGAGAGAAATGTGTTCTCGCATGTGCTGTAACCAGGCTGCTGAGGCAGGAAATGTCCCCGCAGGTTGAACTGAAAGATGGAAAATCCCTGACCATAGCAACATTAGAATGGAGATTTCCAAATGCAGGCAAGTGTTGTTCAGACTAGGTGTTCACTTTCACAAGCTCAGCACAGAGCAATACCATTTGTAATGAGCACGTACTGTGTCTCAGAATAACGCTTTGCCCTTTTGTGCTTCTTTGCCCTTAGACTGCTTGCCAGTGCAGTGCAAAGGCTGCTGCATACATCCTCTTACATTCGCTATACCTTAACCTGTATTCTCAAAGCTGCTTTACTCATAACAGCTCCCTCAATCATCCCTTCTCAGTACACTTTCAAACCCGCTTGATTTGCCAAACATCTGCTACCCACCCACTAATACCCAGTAATTGCGTTTCTAGGCGTGTGTACATAATACCTTTCAAAACTCTTGACTTTTTCTGGATTTCAAGAAACCATGTATACTGATACTTTCTCAGTACACAGAATATGGAAGCAGAGTTATAGATTTTCAGAACTTCTTCATTCTTGTATACATAGCCAAAGTGACCAAACTCTTCTAACGGAAGCATCTACACGGGCTATATGAAATTTTGTTTTTAATATGCTTCGTATACAAAACTAATTAAGCCTTTTGATACTGCTTAAAGCAGTAACAGGTAGTAACTGCCTTTCAAAGCAGGTGTTTAAAGAAATTGCAAGTGGTATTTAGGATTTTCAGTAGTAATTTATCATAACGGTTGTTACCTCATATAAGGCAATAAAATATCTCCTCACCTCTGAAGCAAAAAAAGAGATGTAAGCTTCCTTAGGGGAAAAAAAATGGAAATGACAGATAGATGAGGGCCTCTGATCTTGGGCAATGTGTCTTCCATGGGCAGCAGATGCCCATACTCTGCCTGTGATCAGATGGGAGCCCAGTTTAGCGGCCAAATGGTGCTCTGCTCATTCATTTAGCTGAAATATCCAAGCTCCAGGCTCCGCTTCGTTTTGAATTTGCTCACAATCCAATATATCTCATTGTAAGGGTGTTTTTCCTCACAGTCTATCTGGATTTTACTTTTACCTAAGTGATCTTTCTATAACCTTAAATATTACTATTTTCCTCACTGCTTATCCCTCAAACAAAAGCAGGTTTTTATTGTACTCAAGTCATCTCCTAGCCTCACTACATACATTTACCACATTCATCCACCCAAGAAGTCTGGCACTCAGGCACAACAGGCATTTCTCTCCTTCTGCACAGAACTCCCTGAGATCTGTCTGTACACATCTCTCTAACGAGGTCCCTGGGACAGATTGCCCATTTCCTACTGCAGCCTTCCTGAAAATAAATAAATAAGTAAAAACATCTCTCCATATACAGCATAGAATCTGATATTAGTTTGTTTTTCCCCATAGTACACCCCAAACTTACGTTTGGTTTGTTTTCCACAGTTGCTTTTGGTCTCTTTCAGTTTTAGCGCTGCCTGCACTTTAGATTCGTTCAGGATTCAGCTGTAAATGTGCTGTGGAAATCGTGATTAATCTCTGAGATTTGTGAAGTGACATCAGCAAAAATTCATGCAAATAAGATGAGAATCGGAGCCTGTGTGGGTCTGGGTCAGGCTTTTTTTGTGCTTCTGCTCGTTACGTATAGTTAGTGATGGCAACAATACCTTCAGTAGAATTTCTTTATATTTCATTAATCTGTAAGGGTTTTTGGCACTTCTGTAACACCAACAGTCACAAGCCAAACCTAACTTTTGTTATCAGTATGCAGAGATGCCAAGGGTAATGGTTTTTGCCACACACTGTCTGACATTTTGTGGTTTGGGATTTTTTACCCAAATGATATCTATATTTATTTTTCTGCCCACTTGACTAGCTCTCATTAACTTCATATTTGACATCTTTAATATAAATGTATTTTTACACTTTGTCATAAGTAGTCCTTTAGAAAACCACAGTGACCACATCTTCCTCCTTACTTTCTTCTTCTTGGAATTTATATACAGATAAGTTGGAATTATTCTGAGGGGTTTTTTTTGGAATTATTCAACACAGTCAGCACATATTTGCTCTTCTCTTGACGTTAGCTTTTGACTATTTTCTGCTCACAAGGGTTTTATGTCAGTCTTTTATTTTTTCAGTGATTTTTTTTTGTTTGTTTTATTTCATCTACTTTAAGTCATACTCCTGCAAAGTTACACCTCCATACTCACTGTTGTTTTTTCTTGTTGGTGGTGGTTTTCTCTGGTTGTTTGTTTCTTTTTTGTGGGAAGGGGAGAGTAGAGAGTTTGCTTTCCTTTCTCTTAAACATTGTGTTATTTGGAATTTTCCTTCCAGGCATGATGCAGTTTTCTGGGTGATTCAGTTATGAAAGCTTTCACACATATAAACATATCCAAATAAATTAATTTGCAGAGAGTGTCGATTGAATTAATTGTTCTACCAATTTAACACAGGAAGAGCCATTTAGCAAGTCCTACACTTAGGAAGCTATGTGGCTAAGCTAACTCTATATCATAAGGCTTTTATGTGTGAATTCTGAATGCCTGTATGAGGGCTGATTTTGTTTTTTTAATCTCAGGTAATATGGTTTTTAAATTTCAGAGAGTTCCTACCTACTTCTGCAAGAAAATGCCTTTTGGTAGTCACAGGCAATGCCTTCTGCAGAAACCCTTTCCATTGCTGCATCATGTGGGGTTTGCCACATGGACCACAGAACAGCTGCCATGTCATGGTGCCACAGCCTTGAGTTGGGAAACACTTCTCTAAGAAATTCAGAAAACTGACATCAGAACAGTGCTCAATTCTGTCCGTGGTCACTTACCTTGGAAATAAGGAAAAGGAGGGTGGCAGGGAGAAGGCAACCTACAAAGAGGTTAGGGAATGTAGAACATGAAGTCAATAGGCATGAGAATTTATGGGAACTATTTGTGTATGAATATAAACATCCATATATAGGTGTGTAGATACATATACACACACAGAACATGTGTATAGAGAGAGATGGAAAAGACTGGATTGAAGCAGAAAGAGATGGAGAAGAACAGGGTCTGCCCAAGACTTATAATTATGCAAGCAAAACTGAAGACGGGCAGTCCAGCTCTTTAGGAAGAAAATAGGAGTATAGCATCTAATATGTGCAAACAGACTTTGCTCAAGATTTTCTGATACAACCATTGCTTATTTTCAGGCGCTTGTTAAATGAGCTGTGCACATCGGCATCAATTAGCAGATGTATCTACGCTTATTTTCTCCCACCTCAGTTCCCTTACCAGTATGCAGCAGTCTTCCAGAACCATAGGAACTACATCAGCTTTCAGCAGCAGCAATTTACATCAGCATCAGCTTTCTTTCTGCCTAGATCAGTCTGCTGTCTCTAACATTGATGAGTCCCTCCAATAAACCAGAAATCTCCTCCTGCAAGAAAGCCAATCAGTTCCCGCGTTCAGTGACTACACAATCTCTCCTCCTTTCTCCTCTGACCCCTTCGTGTGTGTGTTACCATTGTACATCTGTTCATTTTCATATTCCTGTGGACAGTAAAACAATCCATCATCTTTTCTTAATAGCAGTGCTATTTACCAAAAACTCGGAGCCCTACATGACTGGACATATCTCATCCACTGACATCCAGACAGGTATTTTTCACTCTGCAGTGACTAGTCATTGAAAATTTACTTCACGATTGGTCTTTAAGCATCAATAACTCAGATTAAATAATTGTTTAAAAATGAAGTACACTTTCTTTTCTCTAGCGCGTCTGAAATGTTTCGGTAATTTCAATTTAAACTTAAATTTTCTTTAGAATAAGTGTTGCTTAAATAGCATCAGTTTCACCTGCCTCATTTCTAGCACTGTAAAGAACGCTACACCATCTACTGTGTTACAGATTCTTGCAGATTTTCTCCAGCAGCCACGTATGACAACTGCAAGCTTGTTTTACCCTGGGGATATATATGTATGTGGCCAGTTGCTTCAGGTCATATTCATTCCAAATGGAAGCCAGCTTGACAGCTGTTAATTTACACTTGGTCATTCCATGTGGTGTTTTGCTCTAATTATTGGTCAGTGTATGGAACAGGTGACAAATGCCCACAGGAGAACCCTTTAAATCACTAGATGTACAGTCATTATGAAAACAAACAGCCAGAGTCATTAAATACTAGTTTTCTTTCCAGCCCCAAACAGAAATGGATTTTAGCCATTTCTGACATTTACTGGAAATTAATGGAGGAAAGTAACAATACCTTACAGTTTATGAAGCTAGTTTTCCCATTCTGTAACTGTCCTAGTTTCAGGCAAAGAGAGGAATTTAGGGAAATACAATTGTTGAAGTAACAGATGTAGAATCTGATTTATGTAATGATTTTGTCACAAGGTTTGTTTAGGTGTTATTTCCTAAATTAAACTTAGGAAATAGAATTTTCTCTGTCCTTCAACTACTTTAATTATATCAAATTAAAGTAGGGAAAAAAAATTGCTTTCTGAGCAAGACAGCACTTGCTTGACAAGAATGGCAGAACAACATTACACCGAGCTTACATTTCTTGAGGTTCCTTTCTACTGCAGTGTGCTGTTGTAGAGGATATTTAATTGAAGTTAGCTTTCTCATCCTCCCAGTTCAGGGCCTAATTCAGATCTTAATTTGGGCCAGACTCTCTAAGGACACTGAGAACTTGTTTTGTCCCTGTGAGTAGTGAGTAATTCTTGAATTTTTGAAAGATTGTAGACCTGTCTGTAGTGAAAATTATGAAAAATTTAGTTATCTCAGTGGAGCTACATTAGTGGAAACAAGAAAAGATTCAGCATCTTAGAATCTTGGTAAAATTAGTGCTGTTAGACCTGTGCAAGTTGATGATAATATAACATGCTGTTTGAGCAACATCTTATGAAACTTGCTAAAACACTTGCAGTCACAACACACTGAGAAAGAGTGCTTGCCATAGGATATACTTTACTAAAACTTAAGCTCAACTTAAATGCAGCTCTAAATAATATCCTACTTCTTTTATTTTTGCCTTTCAAAAATAGGTGTAAATGCAACCTTCATGCTACTGGCTGTAAAGAAGAAAACAAAAGACTACTTTGTGAATGTGAGCATAACACAACTGGCCCAGACTGTGGAAAATGCAAGAAGAATTACCAGGGCCGACCGTGGAGCCCTGGTTCTTACCTGCCTATACCTAAGGGCACTGCTAATATCTGTAAGTAGTTCTGTATAATAAGGATATATCACTATTAGAATTCTGCCCATATCTTGACTCTGATGGAAGATTAATACTAGGAAAATTTTATCCTTTTCTTATGACTCAATGCATATAATTTGACAAGGTTAAAAGCACATAATTGTAAGTATGCATCACCTGTGCTCTTACGTGCTTGTAAATACTTTGTGTAAGAACTACATGCTTGTATCCATGGACAAATTGCTGGATACTGCACAGAAAGTGCTAAGGAAAGAAAAAATTGCACCCTTAATGTGAAAGAGCACCTGCAGGAGAGGGAAACCAGGGGGAAATATCTGCAGAATATCTGCTCCAGCTGTGGCTCCTTCAGGTCTCCACTCATATACCTTTTTTTGCCTCTGGATTCAAAACAACCTCAGCTCAGATGAAATTATTACTGATTTTTCATCCATTTAAAAAATAAATAAAAACTTACACCAAACCCTAGCTATTAATAACTATATCTAAATGTTGACAAAGGCAGTTTGCATCTGATGTTGACCTATAGTCCATGATTCATATGCAATCTTGTTGATCTCTTTAAGAGGGAAAGTGAGAGCAAAAACTTCATTTTTATATCCATCCATTTGCAAATAATACACATTCAACAGCTTGCATACTCACTAATCCATATATACTATTCCAGAACACTTGAATGTCATCCAAAGGAAATTATTGGCAGCTGCATTTCCTAGTCCTGGACAGGATTAGGTCAAACAGAACATGGTGCTGAAAGAGAGTTTCCAAAGACAAGTATCAGCATCAGTTCTTTTCATGCATGTATAAAATACACGATGATTCAAATTCCTCCTGAGTAATAGACTTAAATT
Source organism: Penelope pileata (assembly GCA_013396635.1). Lineage (NCBI taxonomy): Eukaryota > Metazoa > Chordata > Aves > Galliformes > Cracidae > Penelope > Penelope pileata. Next base: position 986,708 of record WBMW01002239.1, read on the forward strand.
CCTTTGAAGAAAGGATTAAGGAAGATGAGAATAAATCACCAAACCTTTTCACAGAACTTACTAGCTTCTTTGAAGAAAAAAGTCTAGTTTTGCTCTGATTAAAAGCAAAACATTTATTTCTAGAATATTAGAATATAACAATTTACTGAAAAGTTATGTAAAAGAAACAAAGCTAAGTAATGCATTGAATGGAAAGCTTAAAATCAGGAGAAACGTGCAATGTTCAGAATGTTACCTAAGACTTCAAAGCAGCAGCTGTGAGGAATCAAGACTCAAAAATGAGTATCACAGGAAGCAGGACCTTATCAAGTTAAATGTGAGAGTAATAGACCAAGTAACAAACCGTGAAGAGTGGGGGTATGAAATTATGATAAAATTCCTACTGAGCAGAAAAAAAATGAACCTTCAAAAAGCAAGGAAAAAGCATTTTGTAAGAGAATTCACTTTTCCCCGTCTTATAAAAAGTGCAAATTGCTCTCAAAATTAATACTTCAAAGTTTTGTTTGGAAAAAAAATGGTGAGATTTACCAGCTTGATTTTATTTCTCTATATATGTTTGTATACATACACATGTATATGCACATATGCATACCATATGTATATAAACATACATATATATACACGTACATATATATCATGCAGTTCCTACCCCAGCAATCATCTGAACCGGGGACAAAATACATCTGAAAGTGAAAATGGGGAACTTTTTACATGCACCTTGCTAAGTCAGTGACATCATTTTAAATCGGGTGAGCATGTACCAAAAGAAACAGTGGAAGTAGCACACAATGAAAGGCTGCTGATACTTGTTGAAACAACTTTAAACATTATTGTGTTCCATTGGATATACTATTCCATCAAAATCAAAAACTGTTGCAAATAAATTATTATTATTACTGTAGCATTATGAAAATGTAACCTTATTTGGGCTGATCAATGCTCCATCAAGCCTCAAATCCTAACTTCAACAATGCTCACCAGTAGCAATTTATAGAAAACTTGAAAAAGTAGGTGAATATAGAAGGATTTTGTGTTTGCCTTTCTGTTTCTGAGCAGTAAAGCGGCTTTCTGAGCTGGAGCCTCCCACAGCGGTTACTAGCTGCAGCGGAGAAAGAGACAGCTGTCATAAACTTTATCTCAGTGACATCTTATGGCAAAGCACTTTACATTTTAAAGACAAAATGAGTGAAAAGTATTTCCTTTAGTTTGCTTTTAGTGTTTTTACTAGTTTAAGCCTGTACTTCCTTAGTCACAAAATACAAATAACACAAAATAATACAACCATGTTTATATCCATTATACCACTTATTTTTTTTTTGTAGACTTGGCATGTTCTCTTCTCTGATCTATTTCCTAAATAAACAATGCAAATCTATTTAATCTTCCCATAAATAAAAGTCATGCCACATCTCTGGTTACTTGTGCCATTTCTGCTCTCTTCTGCTTCTATGATGTCATTTTTTGAATTGGTAAGGCAAAAACTACACATCATATTCCAGACATGAGCACAACACGGATCTTTCGCAGTGGCATAAAAAAGTGTCTGCTTTGTATTTTGTTATTACATGGATCAGCCCTTAAGTCCTTTTTAAAAAGAACTGATGTCACATTTCTTCTGGCATCAAGGCTGACATAAGTGACAGATTATACGTTACAGTTATTCATTCAGAAATGTCATATTTGAGTTCCTTTTAAAACATTTTTGGGTGAATACAACCATATGGCAATTCTTATTGCTTGATATTACTTTTGTCTTCTAAAACAGCTTCTGGTGATGGTAGACTTTTAAAACTCCTCAGTTTGTGAGAATCTCTCTAACCTTCTTTGTTGTGAACATCAATGCAAACAAGTAATTTAGCATTCAGTACTTCTACACTTTGATTGTCTGTCTACTCAGTCATGTCTCTGTGAAGTGTCCTGCTTATTATGTGTTTACTTTAACAAAATAAAAAAATATATTAACTTTTAAGTCTGTAGCAAGTTGATTCTCAAAATACTGTGGTTTATATTTAACTTGACAGATTTTTCTGCTTTGTTCCCTATCTTTCTCAATTGACCTAACTTACACTTTTAAAGGGTGTCTTTCCAAAGTCTTCTTTATTCTGCCATTTGGGTAGGTATTGTTATGTTTTTAGTATAGTTCATTTTTACATTTTTTTTTTAATTGGTTGTATGTAATTGTTCTGGTTCTCTCATAGACTTTTACTTATCTCTGTGCTGTCTGCATTACATCTTTTTAGTTGTTCTTTTTGATCTCCTTTTAACTAACTTCCTCATTTTTATCTGCTCTCTGAAAATTAAATATTACTGCAGTGGATTTTTTTCTCCTTTTTACTCTCAACAAGTACGTTGGCTTTCACCCCAGAAGGGGTTCTCTGGTAACTGCTTCTTGAATCAGGTGCTATGCACTACTAAGAACTAAACAAGCTTCTCTTCTTGTGAGTTGTCTGATTACTTGCTACAAGCAGCAATCATTCATGGTATGTAAAAGCTTCATTTCTTTGTCACTTCCTGATTTAATCCAGGAAGAGTTGCAGCATGTGAATTTTTGCATTATTCTGTAATCTCTCTGCAGAGCCGATGTAACTTCACTTGCACTATTGGGCTTGTGTCACCATCTCCATCACGTGATCAGTAATGTAGCCCTAGTGCTGTACTCTCCCTAGTTAGCCATAAATTCTCTAAACATTTGGGGGAGCATATTGGTAGAATTAACTTACTTATATGGCTCAACTCTGAACCTCCCTTGATATAGTACTTAAATTCCCTGGGGCACTGTATAATTGGCGCTCCACTACTGCAGTGCCCTTTTGATTCTTTTCCTCTCTTCAATTTTCAGAGTCTACCTTCTCCATCTAAGACCAAAATATTTTTCATTTTGAATGGATTTAAATGCTTTTTGTTTTGCATGAGTGCTTAAATAAAATGCACCTAAAATTTCATTATACAAATGAAATGCTCTGAAAATTTTGTTTTCACAAAATAAAGATTTCTCTGGATGTTCTCTAATACTAGGGAATTTGTTCAGATTAAACAAGAAACCTAATGACTGTTTCAAAATCTTTCCAAACTGGAACTTACGCTGTTTCCACTGTCCTGCTTGTGCCATTTTGATAGCCAATAGGACTTGGTCATACTTCTTCAAGCTACCACTCACAAAACATAAGAGCATTCTAGACTATATTCCAGTCATAATCCAGACCTTGATATAAGCTGATGTATAACCTTTCATTTTCATTTAACGTGTCTTTTTTAGGAGTATGCAAAGCATTTTTTCCTGCTTTGTTAAAGACCTAAAATTCTTTGTTGTTTACTGGTACTACTGCATCGCACTTATTTTATATTTTCACTCTATCTTATCGACAATTTTGTGATTACATTTATTCCCTTGTGCTGCCACATTCTATGGATAGTTTGTTTTGCAATACATTTTGACACTCAGAGTGAACTTATTGAATTTCTCAGTACTTGGTATTACAGGATAGTTTTTCCCCTCAGCAGTCATATGTGTCTGACAGCACTAGCCCTTTTCTTCCTCCTGTTGTTTAGATCATCTCTGGCACTTACGTTCTTTGCTCTGTCAGACAAAGCTGTCCGTGACTGTGCTGGGCTCCCATCCATCAAAGCCTGCTCACTTTTTTGTCAGTCCTCCACAGCCAATAACCTGTACCAGAAACGCTTGACACTCAGCTAAAAAATGCCTCCCAGCTGCTTTCTGACTTTGCTAATTCATAGTTCAACATGAAACAAAGGATTAATCAGGACACAAGGAGTACTAGTGGATTTTTCAGTCAGCAGTTAGGCAGATAGTCTCAATCAGTTAACAGAATTTCTGCTGCGGCAGATCTCCCTCTGATAGAACAGCCTCTGTCTCAGCAGCATGGCCCTAATCCTTCCTGAATGGGAGAAGACTTATGAGGCATCACTGCAGTACAGCTGCCACAGAATCAGTTCTGGCAAAAAAATAATGGCACTTGAAGTATTATACTGATTACCCTCATCTGTGTTCGTAGATTTCTCCATGAATATTTGATGACACAAAACCATCTCTTGAACGACCAGCATAAATGGAGTTGGCAAGGAGGTTGTATGACAGCAGGCTTGTTATTCAGGAATCTATGTAGCATGTATTCCTGTACCCGAAAAGGTCATGCATCCAGCTGTCTTTTTAAGGCAGGCTCACAGTGTAAATACAGATCCATTTTCTAAGGGTTCCATTCTCTCAAGCAACAGGCGGGAGATTTCCAGTGCCTACTTTCATGAAAGAGGTAGAGGAAGTGGTCCCACACAATCTCAGTGCAGAGGAATGGGGCATGCTTAAGAGGTAAAATGTTGTTCCTTGGCAATTATGATAACATCTTTCGTAGAGAAAAGGTACAAATGCAATAATACGTTTAATAACAGCAAACCATCATTGTCATCATATTGCATATTCGTTTTGGCACGTGAAGCTTATAGAAGATGCAGAGGCATGGGAAGATGTCATACACAAGCTGAGGCTGAGAAAATTGCTAGTGGAAGCAAAATCATAGTATATCTGTGGTAGGGAGACTGAGGAAGATAGAAGCATCGAGAAAACCTGAACTGATAAACTGACTTCCCTCCTACTAGGTGTACACTGCAATGGTCAGCAGAACATTGCACTATAAATAACATTTGCTTTATGTATTTTTTTTTAATGGTGCTTGAACACTTACTCTTCAACACTCTGTCCTCTTTTTTGATCCTGCTGAGTTGTTTATTTGCCCTTGTTATATTGGCATCTGCTGCTGGGAAATGAACTGCTTCCATCCCTGCCACTGATTTCAAACAACTCTGTTTTCTCATTATGAGTGAATAAGAACAGTGAAAGAGGGTTCCACAGTGAAGACGGCCTTGAGCAGCAGTATGGGAAGGCAAAGAGCCTGTTACAATCTACTCAGGTTGTAGAAATGGTCAGAGTCTGGGGTTTTTTGAAGCTTCTGTAGTCTATCAATAAATTATGATTGCTTGAAAAATCCTTTGATCTCACTGGGAGTTTTGAAGACAGAGAGATTTCAATACTGGTTTAGAGTCACTAGAACATCATAAGAAAAGGCTCACATTTTAAAAGGTTTTACCCAATACATAATTTTCTCTGTCCAATTTATACATGTTGATATTTCTTAGGAAAGCAGCGGTGGAGGATAACAAACTTCATCTAAATAGTTCTTTTTCTGTGAATTGAGAACTTTCTAATCTTTACAGAGCTAGCAACTGCAAAATTAACAGTAGCAGGAGTTCTAGAGCTCTCACAGTGAAACACATGCAAAAATTCCTAAGAATTCTGTCTTTCACTGTGTATGGTCCTTTGTCTGTGTATGATTTGACAGTACACAAAAAGTTTACTCCTATGATCATAACAATCACTCCCCTTTGAAGGGATTACAAGTTGCTAGGTTCCTCCAGCTTCTCAGGGCTTTAAATTACTAGAGAATTCAGAACTTCTAAAATTGGTGCTGACGATCTGATATTGTGATCATGCCTCAGTGGAGAATTTACAAAGGAAGAAGACTCTCTGCAGGGAGTGCTGTCATGCTGCAGCACAGATATTTCAGCAAAATAGATCGGACATGGCAGCCCTGCTCTGTCTCTTTGCTATGGGATTCAACTATATTTTGCTCCTGTTTAAGAGTAAAAACGTGTGGTGTAGAGTGCAATTATAAGGGCATCTCTTCTGTCAGAAAAGCTTTTACACAGCATTGATCAGCAATTAATGAGTCCAAACTTGCACTGCATTATCTACTATTGTGTCCTCTCATACCTTCATAGCAGGCCATCTAAATTCTCAGTTTCCAGGTTGCGTTCATCTCACTTGGATAATTCACTGAGCTCTGGGCGACACTGGTTCCCTGAATATGTGAGCTGCAAGCCAGATGTAGTGCTTTGATAGCAGCAGGAGCCTGTCTCTGGCTCCCCATCATATGGCAGGTGCACATTCAGTTTGTGATGAAGAAGAGGCAGAGAAGCCCATGGGAAAGACAGTAGCCAAGACTGAGTTGCCAGAATAATTTCTCCATCCCAAATGCTCTCTGTGCCCAGAAAGACATGCAGCCTGACTGCATTACCTGCTTTGCTGGCAGGAGGCATGCAAACACATTGATGGTCAGGGCAATAAGAGGGGCTGCAGCATATGGCCTGCCCTGTGACTGCAAGCAGCAGCATGGCCCTTCTCACTGAAAGCTCAACGTCATCCATTTGTGTTATGCATTTCATACTGACACAATCTGTACAAGAAATCTAAAACCTGCTTTATTTGCAAGCATCCAATTTGTGGAGTTTTTTTCTCCATTCTCAATAGTCAGTTATGTGATAGCTAATAGCTAAAGCAACTGATTTTCTGATAATGGGAAACAAGAAAATTACAAGGCAGATGCAGAAGACCATATGCAAGGAAAGTACCAGATTTTCTCTCTGACGTAGTGTATGGAAATTTAGATGCACTTGCAGCGAACATGCAGTATACCAAACCGCCACTCTCAAGTCAAGTCAAAAATAGTAAATAGGATCAGAGGCTTACTTCTGCAATGTTCACCGTTTGGGGGGCAGGAGCTACCCCTGAACTTACTCAGCATGCTTTACTTGCTCTTTCCTCAGCATAAGAGCCTCCATTACAATTAATAACAATCCCAGTGATTCCAAGTGGAAGAAAATTTAGACTGAACATTGCTTTGGTTTAACAACTCAATGTTAGTAAATGCAGTTGCTTGATTTTATTTATTTAGTGGAAGAGAGTTGTGCTTGGGCCTGGTTGATCCATCTACGTAACACGTTCTCACACCATCTCACTGCTGGGACATGCTCACACATCTCGCCACATGGCTGACAGGCACCCACCTGTGCCAGGGGACAGCATTCCAACCAGCTCCCGCCCGGCTGCCTTCCCACCATGCCACAGCCCACCCGTGGTCTGGCCCTGCATGCCTCGGGGCCACTGAGGGGAACGCTTCTGGCACCTCACGTGGCTCAGCTGTATGCAGAGCTGGCCTCAATACACAAGTACACATCGCACATAAACACTGACGACTAAGAATAATCTTCCCATTGTGCGTGCACTTTAGTTTTTACGGAGTGTTAATAGATCCTGTCTCATGGACCTATGTAATCACCTCTTTTCTAGACAAACCCAGAAGTGCCATTCTCACTCTCTTTAGCAGAAAGGACATGAAGTAGTGCGCTATCAACACCAGACACTGCATGTTGGGTAACTGGTCTTACAAAAATCACACAAATATAGAAACTGTATAGGAAGAGCAAAAGAGCTTTTCAGATAGAACCTGAAGACAACTTTGCAAGGTTAATACAGAGCCCTTCAAGTCAAACAGGCTTCTTATTATTCTCTGCGCAGGAAGCATTTATCACTATGAATTCATAGAAATGTTTGAAATAGAGTAAAAGGAGGAGAGCAGACTTGCAGGAAAACCTCTCTTTTTGCTGCACTCTGTTAAGGACAGAAAGGAAAGGATGTGTGTGTGTGTGTGTGTAGGAGAAAAAGAGGTTTGAGGTGGGCGAGTGTATTTGAAGGAAATACAAAAACGGTTTCACAGTGGAAGTGTGAGTGTGAGAACACAGGATCTGTACTTTATCTAATATTTTTTCAGTTTTCATCAGTGTATAAAGGAAAACAAATTCTGCTAATTTAAAACAGCTATAATGACTTGCAGAAAAAGGAAAGAAACTTCTATTGAAACTTTCGGGAAAAATGTTTGAAAATTGATTGCCTTTTTGACATTTAAGGCAAAGGGATAGGTTATCTTACATTAATCTCTTCTAAATAAAAAGCACAGTAATGAAATAAGTGGTCTTTGTTACTTTCATAACGAAAACATTGTTCTATTATGATTATATTCTTATTCAGCTTTTAATACTTACTGCATGATTCTAAAATTCTGAAAAATACATGTTAATCTTAGCAAAAATAGAGTTTGGAAACATCACCTGACTGCGAGGTCCATTCAGCCAGCAGCAGTGGGTTTCCCCAGTCAGGGCCTGGTCCTATGCCAGTCCCAGCTCCCACGCAGGGTGTGAAACCAGAGCAGCCTTTCTGGCACGTGCCCCGGCACTGACCCGGTGATTCACAACAGACCCATTTATGGCCATCATTCTGCACATGCAATTACTTCAGCTTTCTCCTTGCCAAGCCAGAATTTAGAAATGATCCCAAGTTGACTCTACCACCATACTTGCATTGAATGTCATTTATACCTAAGACATTCCTTCACTCCAGCTTGCTTAGTTTCAGAATGAGGTCCAATATGATCTCTGAGTAAGACAGAACTTTAAGATGGATTTTGAAAGTAGTATAGCAGATGTTTAATGGAGAAACAGATTTCTGCAGTAAAACGCATGCTGTTTAAGTCAATAAAACTTACAAAAGGAAAACTGTATTTAAGTGAGAGGATGCAAATATCCACAATTTAATTACTGATCTGCCATTTAGCACTTCAAACTAGCAATAACACAATAACATCACAATCAATACCATTTGATATAAAGAAAATGGCATTTCAGAAAAGATTGTGCGTCCACAGCTTTGAACATGAAAATGAGCACCTCTCAGGGCGGACATGACCACAAGATACACGTCAGGACTGCATCAGGCAACATGAGATCCCACATTGCTAATTTAGCAGAGCAGTTTTACTCCTCAGCAGCCCCACCTCTTCTGGTAAATCTCACCTGCCTCTGGAATGGCATCCTTGCATTGGTTCAGCTTAGGAATTGAAATGAAAGTAGGAAAAAAAAAAAAAAAATCAATGAGAGACTTAAGTCAATATGACCAACCTAATGCATTAGATTGTTTTGCTCAAGTACGTTTCTTTTCCATTACCTAATTTAGGTAACCGTCAGTTGAAGTATGAAAAAAATAGCTATATACAGTTAATGCAACAGAAGGTATCAAGTGATTTAAGCAGCTGGCCAAAGCAGTTAGCAATGCATCTATTCCTTGGTCAAATTATTTTCCTAGATCTGCATAATATACATGCATGACTGATATTTTTATCTAAAGCATTAACCTAATGGCTGGTTAGTTCAAATACAAAACTGTTCTGAACAAATTCATGAAGTTCAGAGATCTGGTATGGGTCCCAGAAGCACCCATCTGTTAATACGTTTTAGTAGTCTCTGCAGTCCCATACTGAAAAATACAACTGCATTTAGAAAGGTCTAGATACACATTGGCAATTGCTTGGTTTTAACTATTTATCGATACAATATTCTGAAAATTAGGATTTTTTTTTCAGAATCTTAGATGTAATAGTGTTGCCAACTACAGTAAACAGCTAACAATATCTTTTATTGTTTTCTTTTTCTACAGGTATACCCAGTATTTCCAGTATTGGTAGTAAGTAATAAAACCAGCATTATTTTGCATTTTCATTCAGCTTCTTGGATCTAATTTCCCAGCATCCCTTTCGGTTGCAGATGATGTTTCTCTGAAATGTGCTCAACAGTGAAGGGGTTATGTATTGACTCACATTAACTTGTAAGCACATTATGAGATCAAAGAGAATGTCACTCCTGACAACATATCTGCCTTCAAGCACAGATTTTCTGATCAATTCTGATCAGCAGATAAAAGATGAGTGCTATAAAAATGAGCATTATGCAAAGAATTAAGACTGTTCCACAGAAAATATTTATTGAGTGTATTTTGTAAAAGTGTTTGCTAGTAACAGACAAATGTAAGATCATTAATTTTCATCTGCGTGCATAAATTCAAAGAAAAAGTAGTAGAAAGGGAAGAATACTTTTCATTTTTACGTAGTAGCTTAGCAAATGGAGTGTATCTGTTCAAATCTTTGCATTATCTCCAGTGGCCTTTGAACTGGCCTTCCCTGCACAGAACAAATAGAACTGTGCTCTTGTAACAAAAAAAATCTGCTTTTCTGTATACATATAAAGTAAAAATATTACACTGAAACTACAACAAAACCATTACACTGTGATGTAAAGAGCTAGCATATCAAAGAAGCAGATGATTAATTATGTAAGAACGCTTAAATGGAGGAAGAGCATAGTAACTCATCTCTGACTCTCGGCTGAGTTGCACAGCAGAGGAGTACATGCAGTCAGGGCATGTCAGCTGCTTACAAACAAAGCGCAGGGCTAGAAAAGTATCATGCTGTGCCTGACTGAAAGAATATTCCCCACAGTCTCAGCTTTGCAGAGATTTAAGACACAACTTTTGTGTAATGCAGGACTACCACAATGATAAAATACCACAGCAGTAAAATGCAATTTGCCATACCTGATATCCAGCTGTAAAGCTTCTAATAATTTGGGTAAAACTGCCTCACTTTTTCTGATGCATGGTCAGGTCTGCCAATTGATAAATCAGCTCAGTTTACCGAAGCTCATGAATAGCGCTGATTTGTTAAACTCTCAATAGCAAGTTAAATATCATCAAAACTAGCCTCCTTGCAAATAAGAACAGTGTTAACAGCTGAATGCCATAGCATCTGTTTTGTAGCTTTAAAAAGCAAAGCAACATCAATAACCTGCAATGGAAAGCCTTCAATTTTAATAATGTAATTCTCCTGCTGCAATATCTCCTTTGACATTTTCATGACTGGAAATGAATAGCGATAACCTATTTTCAAAACCATGTGTCTATACATATATTTTATAACCAAAAAGAAAATGAACTAAGTGAAAGAGAAGAATACGTTTATATCAGCGTTATCAGGAATATCCTGCCATTAATAACAGACATGGGATGAATGGGAAAATAGATCTTTGGAGTATAGTTGTGCTGTAGTTTCTTAGTAGCGTGTTGCATGGACATGTATATGGTTGTGTTTTCACTTCACACTCCATACAGCCTTCGTCACCACATCTACCATTTCTGAGCATCAGCAGATGTTGGCCTTTGAAAACTTAATAGGGAAACTCAAACACCTTATAAACAATGGTGACCTGAAAGGATGCAATGTTGACCTCTTTGTGTTTTACACTGGGGTAATTAATACTGTTTATCTATTAAAAACGGAGAAAAATCTGTTCAACATTCCATATGAAATACAAGAATTACTGTAAGCTTATCCTTTATCTTAAATGCGGTGGGTGTAAATATCTTGGAATAATATGTGGTAGAATTCAACAAATTTCTTTGCTTACCTGGAAAGGATGAAGCATGAGCATCTCTTCACAAGCACAAGTAAATATTGATAATCTGCTTGGCTTTTTTCATGCTTTTTTTTTCTTAAAAGCTATTGCTCAGGGGAAAAACAGCTCTACTTGCACAATGTTCTGAACGTATCTCCTATAGAATAGAAATAGCAGAATTATCAATTAAACAAGGATAGAATCCATGAATTTATCCTGGTCTCTAAGAGAATTCAACAGAAGTACAATTAATACATAAAACCAAACAAGATTCATTAGCTGTGGCTGCTTTAATGGATTCTGCATTATTTCTTCTCTTGTCTATGCTGTGTTTGTGTTCAAATCAGCAGAGTTTCTCCCATCTGGGGACAGAAATTTATTCTCAGGAAATACAGTTTAGGTTTTATTTTGCCTGACAGCAAACACTGCTATGGGGACATTGGGTTTTGTGTTCTTCTTCTAGCTTTTTCTAGCATGTGAGACGGGGGCAGGAAAGAAGGAATGAATGAAAACCAAACTGTCAGCATACAAATCACTGCAACCAATGTTCATTAGACTCTCTGAAGACTCCAATGAAAGCATGCCCAAAGAAAATAAGATGTATTTAACTGTGTGCACATATATCTATCATTCTCTATTCCTTTTATACTTCAAAGGATCTTGCATTAAAGCAGCTCATCACTGAAGTTTGAGCACAAAGAAAGAGTGGTCATTAAGTAAACATCCTTTCCGATCATCTAGAAAAAATAAATAAATAAATCAGAGCTTTCCCATTAAGGTCATTTGTACCTGACGTTGTCTATCAGTTGAATAATAGGTTCTCCAATCACCCGGCATTCTCGATTCCAGTGCTGGCCCTTTGTGCATTTTTCAGCCATGTCTGAAAAAATATTTGGTGAGAGTGTTAGCAATTAATGAGTCCCAAAACCGTTTCATAGTTTTAAGATTTATGATCAGCAATGCTTACATACACTATTTTAATATTCTGAAAACTGCATTAATTTACCTGCTACAATAATGGTTGTATAATTTTACATAGACCAATGCATCAAAATATTCATTATCATGACCACGTACAAAAGTTGGTACATGCATACTAGTTTGTACATGCATGCCTTCAGAAACCTGAATCTTCTGAACTGTAGCTTCTATCTTTATTCCTATAAAGCATAACTCCACTAATTATGCTAAATAGTTTGTTATAAAGGGTATAATTAGATACAGGATAAGATAGACATGATGTGCAAATAGCTCTGTGTGGGTGATTATCACCTTAAAGCCTGCTGGTGGCAGATGAGTCAGAGTTTAGAGACAGACCGTGCACCCAAGTGCAAGGTGCAATCAAGATGTTCAAATGGTATTCTCTGCTTTGTTCTCTATATTTTTGTTCTTCTTTATAGCCAATTTCAAATTAAAGAGAACTTTTTTCAGAATGATAATGAAGAAAAAACACAAAAGCAAAATAAAGATTGAAGGGGCACTCTTATTTTATTGGTTTCTTAACCTTGAAATTTCCAGTGGATATTTTTCTGCATTTAAAATAGTGTTAGGATAAGTGCAACTTTATTTGTTTTAAATATTTGTTATGAAGTTTTGGACTGGTAAATACAAATATTAAAGAAAGCAAATACTGGAGTTTTATATATTTATATATACCTTTATTTATATATTTCACTCCCTTGCACCAAGTCCAAACTCTCTCATTAAATTAGCAGTGGGATCAAAGGCATTACAAGTACCAAGCTCTGGACTACAGTATATATGTAACACCCACATGTCAGTAGGATATAAATATGCATACCTAGGTTGTAATTATTTCTCTATAATTACTTGACGTCGAGTTTTACAGAGAGAACTGTATAGTTAAGAGACTATTAGGATGTTTATCTCCTTTGGAACATTTAAATAGTTTTCAGATTGTATGTGATTGTGGAGTGATTTCTATTGCAGCGTCAGAAACTACCAACACTCCTCAAGAAAGCACTGATAAATTGCTGGGCTGGGATTTGAGAGAGCCTTTGTTTTAGTTTGTTTTGATTTGCCAGATCCACCAATTTTAACAGATAAGAAGAGCCATTCTCTCCAGTTTAGCAGTCATAACCTGTGGCAGTTTAGTTTCTTCCTTCATCCTGATGTATCTTCATTATCTTGGGTTAATTAAAATCAGTTTACCAATCTTCTTTTTTTTATTTGCTGTAATATACAGGAGACTATTCAGTTCCCTTTTATCTCTGTTTTACCTGTTAATGAATCACCAAGCGATAGGACGCTACAGAGATGTTATATATAGCAACATTTTGGTACGTATCATGGTACCTGTGGAAAACACATTGCATTTGCAATATGTGAGTTTAAGTGCAGTTACTCAGAAACATTTATGGAGAAAAGACAAGATCTATGAAGATATTTAAAAATACGATATCTTTAAAGCTTGGGGGCAAATCTCTGGTGAAAAATTGCACTTCTGTATCTTTTCCCCTCTCTTTTTTTTTTTTTTCTTTTTATCCCCTAGATGTGAAATCAGTTTATTTCATATAAAGTATAAGGGAAGAATGAGTCTTGAAAACAGCATTCTGATTTTTAAAATAGGTCTTGTTTTCCTTTTTATCATCAGTTGTGAATTACAGTACAATAGTCCCATACCACGAGTAAATTCCAGCACCACTGTAGGATAAAAGCAAAAACAGTCCAAATAAAAAAGAAACCCTGCAAACTATCAACAGAATAAGTTAGTTTCTTCATCACAAGAAATTACATATTCCCCTCCAAAAATACTTCAATTCATTGTCCATTTTTTGCAAGTACTTTACTGTAAATACTTACAATTGAAGAACAGTCCTTCAAACCTCATTAGTGTGAGACCTAGACAACACGTTTGTTAAAAGCAATGGATTTTTTTCTGATAGCAGCTCTAAAAATTTCCAGATCTGGATCACTGAATTTTTAAAGTCTCTAAAAAGATCACTTTCTTTTTCTCTAAGACAACGACTGGACACATAAAGGACTAATTGCATTTAAATTCTTCCAACAGTTATAAAAGGTGTTATGGCTGAGGAGCTGCCATAAAACAACCACATCTTCACATTTATGCAGAATTCTCCTTTCTTCAAAGGAACAGGTATGAAACTTCCTACATTGCTCCAAAAAGATTGCCTAACAGTGGCCCAGTATTTTTTTTTCAAGACTTAATAAAATTAATGCATGATTTAAAAAAAAAAAAAAAAAAAAACCCTTTTATCAGCATTTCTTCCCTTTTGTGGAGATAGATTTACAATATTACTAAACTGCTGAAAGGCAAATTTTTCATGAGGTATGTTATCATGACTTCAAACAGGCCTAGAAATGCTGTAATAATGATCATGTGACCTTTGCAAGAAGTGATGTCATGTCATCTGATCGGAACATTCAGTTACTCCAGCAGTTACTAAATCTCTGCTGCAACTGATTTAAGTTAATATTATTTTTAATTATTCTCATTTTTTTTGTTTAATATTAAACCTAAAACCACTGTCATACTTCTACCACTGATCTCAGCAGATGCCTATATTTTGGAAGAAACAATCTTTACTCTCAGTTACTGATTGTTTAAAACAGGCAGCAGCAAGGCCAGTTTTCAACAATTTCTACTAGAATCACTCAACTTACATGTACTATTTTTTCAATACTTTTGTGTGCTTTTAAGTCAAAGTTTTAGGAAACTTGAAAAAAAAAGAAAAAGAGAAATTAGTCTCTCTCACTAAGGTTCTTCATAATAATGTAAATAAGTAGTGATAGTAGTCAACACAAGTGCCCTCTGTCTACCATTACAGTGAGCATTCCTTAAGACTTACTGATTTACTATTACTAATTTTCAGCAAATGAATTGTTTGTGGACAGGTCAGCTTAAACATTTTAGACGAAAACATGCAGAGTGCAGGTGCCCAGGCAGCAACGTAGTCTGCATTCATAGAACAACCTGCCCTTGTTCTTCACCCCTGAGGAAGAATAGCTCCTCTCAGTGGAAGAACACTTTAATTTTACGGCCAGCTGAGTACTTGGTTGAAGTGAGAAACGAACAAAGTGTTGATTAATTTCAGCCAACATCATGACAAGCTTTTTCATGTGCAGCTGTCTGTTTGGAATCAGGCTGAAATGACCTGTTTCATTTCTGTTATTTCTTCAATTCAAAACCATGATGTGGCATGTGGTGCAGATTGCAGTTCCAGGGAATAATTGGAATGTGTTTTCTTTATTTAATATCACAGGTAATTATGATACTATATATCCAAAAGAGGGACTGGGGGGGGGCAGGGTAGAGATGATCATACACCTAAGTAAATATTAAATCAGCTTTTTCTTTCTCCATTCAAGTAAGATTTTTTTCAAGAGTTATTTTCTGCATATAATTGACTTTCAAACAATAGGAACTAAAAATGCAGAGATTTCCAGTGCAAATTTAAAACGTCTTGTCTGATTTTTTGCTCAGTCATACATACCTTTACTTTTAAAGGTGGCTACAGTATCTTTACTTTTAAATAACACTCTGAAAAATCTATTTTTAGAAGCATTTTTTAACATTTCTGTAGCCTTGTTTACCCAGAATACCTATCATGGAAGATATTATGGTAGAATAGTACCTTAGATTTATCTAGGGTGTCTTCTAGAACATCTATGCCAAAATTAATTATTCAGGAAAATAAGTACTTCAATTACAGAATAGAGCATGCAAACATGAAGCTGTTCTGGAAGAGTTTAGTTTATTTAGTCAACTTCTCTATAAATACAACATTTTGTGGTGATCACTGAGGACTAGAAATATTTTCACAAGTTGCTACAGAAGAATGACTAGCTACTAAATGAATCTCACTGATGTCTGCTCAAAGGATGATTCATCTGCTCCAATATATTTGTGGGAATGACAGTCAACATTCTTTGACTTGGAAGTTTCACATATGTTTTTAGATAAAGTATTTAAAGTCATCTCCATTGGCAGTTGGGGGGGGGGGGGGG